>JAUCMS010000059.1:661038-672107 GCA_032357445.1 Enteromius radiatus
TTCACTCAGAAATAGCCCATTTTACAAAAAAACATTACAAAGAAGTATTAGCAATGAAATCAGCAGAAAGACTTTTTTTTTTTTTCTTTTTTGTAAACTTACAATATAGGGGTCTTACTTGGGAGCCCGAATTCTTTCTGATTGAGATAAATTGGCTAGTGGACTTTGCATGATGAGCCAGTACCGATGTACATGGGTATAAATCAATGGTCCTCTTCCTCCCGACTTGGTTCCTTTCCTCTTGCATGAGGCATGAGGAGCTGATGAATTTGTGAAAGGCCCCTTTTTCGGCCAGAAACCAAAACAACAAGGTTGCTTTATTAGCTGAGCATGGCAACTGACTTCCTTCTCCAGATGCAGTTCCTCTGGAAGGTGATGTCCATTCTTGTGGCCCAAGTGTTGTTTATGGCTCATCCTTCTTGACACTCCCATCTCCCAGGCTGGGCTATTCTGTGAGGACTTAGCCCAGCAGTTCCCAGCAGTACAAAAGCAGGGGGTGATCCAGCTGCCACCGCTCCGTCACAGGCCACGCCACAGCCTGCCTATCCCAAGGACACCCTCCTGCGGCCTTCAGAGCTGCCCTGGAGCAGAAAGAGCAGTTTACCTTGTCCCCCGTGCCATCAGGCTCGTGGGTTTACACTGAGCGACACACTGTCTCCTCACTTTCACCCACAATAGTCTTACTGCCAGCCTCAAAAAAGGTTGCGGCTCAGGGACACATTGCCTTCCCGTGCATCTCTGACTGGTCCCTCCAGGGTCAGGGGTTCAGTGGTAACACTGAAACATTTTCAGGGGCTCCTGGGGCATTTGGCATCCACAGCTGTAGTCATGCCACGTAGATTGCTTCACTTTAGCACTGGTTAAACTCCCGAGTCCAAACTCAATGTGTTGCCGCTCATTCAGTCCCTTGCCATGACCTTGACCAAGTGTCTTGGCATGTCATTGCCATGACAGATGCCTCATGCACAGGCTGGGGTACTACATGCAATTAGCAGGCAGCCTCAGGGCTCTGGACAGGGCCTCGGCTGCTGTGACACATCAGCTGCCTAGGGCTGTTGGCAGTGCTTCTAGTCTTGTGTCAGTTCTGGCCACTGCTTCCAGACAAGCATGTGTTGGTATGCGCAGACAACACTGCGACTGTTTGTTACATCCACCGACAGGGAGGTCTACGATCATGTTGTACGTTTCACCTGCCATCTCCTCCCCCGGAGTCAGACACTACTCAAGTCGCTGCACACCTTCCACATTTCGCGGGGGCTCACTTGTGCATCCGGCACGCTCTCACGACAGCTCATATTCCCAAGAGAATGGTGACTCCAGCTGTCCAGCTGATTTGGAGTCGATTCGGGGAAGCCCAGGTAGACCCGTTTGCTTCCCACGAGTCCTCCCATTGAATGGCTTTATACAAGTATGCATTTCCCCCAGTGAGCCTTCTCACACAGACACTGTGCAAGGTCAGGAAGAATGAGGAACAGGTATTGCTGGTTGCACCTTACTGGCCCACCCAGACCTGAATTTCTGTACTCAGGCTCCTTGCCACAGCCCCTCCCTGGCACAACCAACTGTAGAAGGACCTCCTTTCTCAGGGACTTGGCCCCCTTGCCATCATGGTGAGAAGAACACCAGTTCTACTGCTGGTGGCAGATCGCTTAAGTCACGTCCCATCTAGGAGTCACACGTGAAGGTTTCTAAAGAGCCAGACATGGCAGACTTAAGCAGTGTGCCACCAGACTTTGTGAACACTAGGCTAGAGCTCCCTCTGTGAGGCAAGCCTATGCGCTGAATTATTATTATTTTTTTGTGTGTCTTGTCTTGTCACTGTCATTCTGTTGCACTGTAAAGCTCTGATTCTAAAGTTAAGTCTGTTCGCGAACTGTTGAGACCCCAAAGAGACTCACCAAGAAGACCCAGAAGATGCGCGATTAGAATAGTGCTTTCTTTCCTGCAAGAAAGTTTGAATCGTAGGCTGTCACCTTCCACTTTGAAAGTGTATGTGGCTGATATCGCAGCACATCACGATACAGTGGACGGCTGGTCCTTGAGAAAGGATGATTTCATTGTAAAGTTTCTGAAGGGTGCCAGAAGGTTCTAGGCCATCTCTGATGCCCTCCTGGGTCCGTCTACTGTCCTGACTGGCTGGGGTCCATTTGAGCCACTGGATTGAGTTGAGTTGACTTAAATTTCTGTTCAGCACTCCTGACTACACCACTTCCAACAAGAGGGTCTTGCCTTGTGTTTGGGCCGGCCTATTCTGACATGTTCCCAAGGTTCCCACCATGCCTATCCACGATCAGGTGGTGAACCTGCAAGCACTGCCATCAGAGCAGGGCAGTCCCGTAAGAGCACTTTGCATATACGTGGAATGCACCCGGAGTATCAAAAGCTCGGAGCAGCACTTTGTCGCTTACAGATAAGGAATGTCTCGGTTATGTATGTAATGCTTTTTGGAGAGAATGGAGATGTGATGTCCCCATGCCACAACCTCTAATCATCGCTGGTTGCCAGGGATACACTTGTTGCCTCTTTATATCTGCGTGCACGGGGAGTGGCTGAGCATGCAGAATCTACTAGCCAATTTTCACTTGAATTTTCTCCAAATCAAAGAGGATTCAATTATGACATAATGTCTCTGTTCCCTCCATTAGGGAACAAAGATTATGTAATTAACTGAGATGTAACACGTATTTACACATTTTCCAGAAAAAAGTTGCACTGGGTCAATACTGCGTTGCTGGGAGGAAAAAATTTGGTGTATAGGAGAAATCTTATTCTTATATTTATTGAAAAATGCACTGCAAAAACATGTAAAGAAATCAAATATTAAAGTATCTTTAGAAGAAGTATTGTTTCAGTCTTCCTACTTTAAAATGTAGCGATTCAGTATTTTACTGCTATTTTACTATGATTGCATTTATGCCACAAATAAGGCTACAGTAGCCACAGCTGGTCTACCTGTCCTGCAGGTGTCTAGTTTTGAAGTGTTTTTGTTTTACAAAGTAATGGGTTGGAAATTCAATAATAAGTGCTTACCTTCCATAATAGCTACTGGATCCTCCATTTTGGGACGGAGGATATTTGGTCCAAACACGGTGGCCAAGTTCTGCACACCCATTTTGTTTTCACTTGAGTGAGACTGCACCTCATCCAGAAATCTACAACGACAGAGCTCACTTTCAGCACTGAAGCATGAAAACGACTTGTGTCTGAAGTGATTATGTTGGACATACTTGCATATATATTTCAGAAGGTTGTAATTGGCAGCTGGAAGGGTCGTCACTAGCTTCCCTAATTCTTGTATTCCCTGTGGAAACAACCAAATCATCTTGTGCTTCCAATTCAAGACGGTTTATTTCATATTTCGAGAAATCAGCCTTCTTCACAGATTTTGTGAATAATGTAATCTGGACTTGAGCTTCATGCATCCTCGGCATCTGTGCATCTCATCATGTCAGCTGTGAAATATGTGGGAGGAACATTGGCTTGCAAACCACATACTGACTGAAACGTGAAACGGCTTTCTGCACACAAACATGCATTTTGACAACATAACTGCTGAAATATTACATACTAATACCAGCTCAACAGCTCTGTATATTCATGTGATCATTCATTAAGCTTGTTCCAACACAGCAGCTGCGTTCTTTGGATTCATTTTTTTTCGAAAACGGCAAATGTTCAAAAGTCTGTTCAACACATCAGACGGGCCATTATTATTATTTTCCTAGTTTTGATTTATGGAATTCTTATCATTAGGTTTAGGACTATAAACCTAATGTAACCTATATATATTTCTAAACTAACAAGCAACTTTAATAACCTGATGTTAATAATCCGGGATTTGCATTTATTTATTTATTTATTTATTTATTGCAAGCTTGATGTTTGCAAACCTGTGCTTAATAATAGTAATAGGAATAATTATCATATAATATTAGTCAAAATTTATATAATTTGTTACTACAAACCAGTATTTGGTTCTAGACTAACTATTAAAAGCTTGACTCGATGCGGTCACTAACCTCCTCCTCATCTTTGGCCAGGAGCTGAGCACAATTGAGAAAGTCTTCATACTTGCAGAAGGGAACGACGGGCTCGGGGAGCTCCCTGAGATACAGCTTCAGCAGGGAAGCCACGGTGTGGACATCAGTGTTACTAGAAATGACAATCACAGGGTTAGTAAGAGCAGATGGTTTAGTGCTCCATGTCTGTGCTGGAGGAGATGCAGACCTGTCAAACTGAGGTTTATCTCCGCAGTCAAAGGCCTCCTGAAGCTCCTTCACGAGGTTGGCTTGTCCTGGCATCCGGAACAAGCCTTCTTCATCAAGACCCTGTTCCCTGATGAAATCCACACACTGCTCCACTAAGAGAGGGGCGAGACGAGGACCGAACTTCCTTTCATACTGTACGGTGTCCTCCAAACGCTGGCCGAATATGCCTGGAGAGATGAAGCAGCTCAGTTTTAGCGTATATCAGTCAAAACAGACATCACAAAAATTTTTTATAATTGTTTTACTGGTAGCACTTTATTTTGCAATTATTTCCCTTGAGTACATACTATATACTTATTGTAATAATTAGAGTAACTAGGTACTAACTTAAACCTAATCCTACCCTGTGTAGTTACCTTATATTACTAGTTTTTCGTGAGTAAGTACACTGTAAGTACAGATACTTTTTTTTTTTAAGCAGATACAACTACAAATCTGTTTCACATATGGTATATTGATAACTACAGCTACAACAATCAACAGTATTTTACGCAACGTTTACTTGAAATTCACCACAAATGTTTTATTATATATTTAATTATACTAAATCGTAATGAAATATATAGTCAGTTGTTGTCAGTATTCCATTCATCATGCCTTTTTCACCTGTACTTTTCTGACTGACCGCTTTGCTCCAAATGACAGAACAGCATCGGGCAGATTCACACTTACAGTGGACTTCGGCGTATTTCAAAGAATGTGCAGGACAAAGAAACGCTTGTTTTACACGAGAATATTCTCTTTCCATTGATTTTCTGTCAGCGCATGTTTCTCATCCAAGTTGAACAAAACCACTGAAGCGTTTCAGATACTGACAAGAAGAAGAGCACAATGAAGGATTGTTTTGATAAAATCCTTAGAAGTTGTCTTAATAATTGAAAAGCAGAGTCTTTAAAAAAAAAAAAAAACAGTAGATAGAATCTTCTTCTTGTCGTCAGCTGGCGTCGCTTTCAAGAAAATCTCTTTCATGTTAACATTCAAGCAGAGATGACCTTAGCTGGGCTTCAAGAGCTCTAGCTGCTAATGGAAGCGGAGACACATGGACACATTGTATATACTGAGAGCTGATAACTTTACATTACTCGTCTGAACTTTCTATTAATAGCATGACATTGTAATGTAATCTCTGGATAGTGAGGCATCTACTCTGCTCGGGGATATTTTTGTATCGACTCTGTGAACATGCATGAATCATCCAGTGGTGGAGAGGAGGAGTAACTGTTTTAATCGAGTGGTTTTACCTCCTCCAAACGGAGCCCAAATGACCCGTCTGATGGCCTTCACCCAGTCGTCCATGTCACTCTGAGAGTTGGCCATGAGCAGAAAGGACTCATGGCTGACCGCAGCCTTGTCTTTCTCACCGGCTGAGACAGAAAACAAGAGAGGTGATCTGTCAGATGATGGGAATTCATCCATATCTTCCATATTTCTTACTTAAAGTGTTTCAGTTAAATACATTCTGAAGGAAATAAATTCTAAAGCTAAACATCCATCAATTCTTAAACGCACTAAGATTATGTAAATGGCCACAGCTTTCTGCTCTTCATTTTTTAAGATCAAATGAATAGCACAGATTTTTCCCCAGGATGGATTTGGATAAGTATATAATGAAGTGTCATTCAGTTAATTGTATAATGCTGCTTTAAAGAGTTTAGCGTGAAACAATAAACAGAAAAGTATGTATTTATTGAGTTGTATTCATTTTTCTATGGAAGCTTATTTCTGCTGATTAATAATAATAATGCAACTTTTTAATCTTATGATCTTTACCTTTTTTCTCACAATTTTGAGTTTATGTCTTGCAATTCTGCCTTTTTTTTCACAAACTGTGTGATATAAAGGTATATATTCAGAATTGCAACATATAAAGTTCTGAGAAATAATGTCAGAATTGTTGGGCATAAACTCACAAAAAAAAAAAAAATATATATATATATATATATCTTTATAAACGTCCTATAATTCTTTGAATCTTGGAATTATTAGGGGAAAAAGTCAGAATTTTGAGATAAAATTTTGCAATTATTTGTATTATTTTGTGGTGTAGACAAACTTCCACACCTTTTTAGATGGAATCTAATCAATTTAGATATGTTTTGTGTATCAGTGAGATATATTTCAGTACCACTTCAAAGTTCACTTCATTGGCATGAGAAGTTAAATACGTCACAAATCTTGAAAAGACCAAAGTAAGAAGGACATTTCCAGTTACTGATTGGGTTTGCAACAGTGAAGGATAAAAAACAGAGCAAACTCCACAATGGCTTCAGTTCAGAGCTTCACAATGATAAAAAAAAAAAACCCAAACAATCTGAAGCGCTGCTCTGCCGGACAGATAAAATGAATAGAGGAATAAGTCATGAGAAGATAAGTGTTCACAGCAGTGTCGACTGAACGGAAAGAAAACAAGTACTGATGCAATTAAGATAAATAAGAGGAGTAAAGCCAGCGGGGCGTCCGAGGCTCTCACACACAGCAGCCTTCATTTCTCACTATGGTGTGGCATTTTGTTAGTCTCTTTAGGAAGTGTCAGAAGAACAACAGCGATCTGATTAACTGAATCCTGGGACCTTTTCCTTTTTCAAACAATCAGTTTGTGTTTATTTAAGGATGAAATACAGATCGAGTGCTCAAGGCTTTGGCAGATACAGGCTCAACATGCAATTCTGTTTCATGAAATTGGCAGCATTTTGGATTTGTGTGTGTTCCTGGGAACCCATGACGTGATCTGGATTATGTGCTGTGTAATTATGCACAGGACCGAAGAAGCTTATCTCAAATTGACCTTTGGAGAAGTATTACGAGCAGGAGTGATTATATGCCTTATTAACATCAACATAGCAGGAAACACTAAATAAACAGGCTAGAGGTATGAGAGGTATGGTTCTGCTTTTCTCTTTAGGCTTTACAGGAGAAACTCAGAGCTGTTATCTTGGAGAAAGGACATAGCAATAATTGTGGCCAACATGTATCGGAGAAAAACATTTATTTCATCATGAGTTTTTCTCCCCATTTTCAGTGGTTTTAATTCAACGATGGGTTAAAATTTTGTGATTTTTTTGAACTAAAGATCAAGAGGATAAACGATGCAGATTTATTTTCACAGCCACCTTTACTCAGATTTACCAAGAGTGCCGATATTAGTGGAGGACACTCTATATACAGTGTTCTTTTTTATTTTACCATAAATATGCTGTTTAAAAAGCGTGTTGCTAACTCACACATGCAGTTCCATTCTAATACCAGATTTTAACAATTTCAACTTCTGATTGTAATTATTTATTTATTTAATTTAGCACGCAGGTATGTGTAAAAGTACTAAATGTTAATTCATCATTTCTATGTCTTCTTTATTATGTACTCAAGTTGAACACTTGAAAATGGCTTGTGGAAGGGTACGTCATCTTGATTAGCTGCCATATTAAAAATAAAAACCAACATTGCATAAACATTATTGAACAAACAACGGCATTAAGAACAAACTATTCCATACAAAGATAACCCAGCGTTTCAAGCACTTTGTATGTTTTTTATTGACCCCAACAGAGTTGTAACAATATTTTAAAGCTGATTTCTGCATGTAAGTGCATGAACAAAGGTATTACCTTGGTTTAGTGTTGGTTTGTGCCTCGGTGGCTTACAGCAGCCCTGTCCCATGATGCACCGAGGGACTGAGCTGCCTCTAATGCTCTGCCATGTCTCCTACTCCAACAGATTGGCCATTAACCCAAACACAGCTGAAGTAGAAGAATTCATGCTGCAGATGTCTACAAATCTTCAGTAGCTGTCATTTACATCTCAATCATCCCAGAGACGACAGAATAAGAAAAATCTGGATCACGTAGTCCGTACGAGTCAGTAGAAAATACTTTTGATATCTCGGCTCAGCTCAAGCAACACCTCAAGCTGACTTCTGTTTCTGTGATTCCCGCTGACTTCTCACGGTAGACTGACAGAAGGAGACGGCCTGCTCTGTTAGTCCTTTCTAAACACCTCGGTGCACTTAAGCAAACAAACGGCTCACCAGATGCATGGATCTCAGAGGACCTGATGCTCGGGGAAATCCTCCTCAGAGCAGAAATCTCACTAAAAATCACAATATCTTTGGATCTTTTTCTACCGTTTTTATAAACGGAACATATAGGAATTGCATTTATATTGTGTTTATTATTTGAAGATGAGCTCTTACTGGACTAAAACAACTTAGGTTTACTTGACTATTCATGCATCATGTCTTAAAAACGATATCAGCCGTATATTTGTTCATCTCTCAATCATCATTGTTTTGCATTGTACTGACAACTGACACTTATATCATTTTACAGTAAGCAGTCTGTTAAACTCTTCTTGCATTACAAAACTACCAGAATTTAATCTTTGTGGCCATATGAATATCAACATCTTGATTCAGTTTCAAGCCTGCAGTTCTTCATCAAATCTTTCCACGTCTTCGTTGTTTTCAGAGTTGCAATCAACAACAGGCCAGACACCTCCAGACAAATGGCGCACTCATTTTAAAGCAAAAAAGCACGAGGGAGCTCTGAAATCTGCTTTGTGTCGTGTTATTGTTTGTTTGTTTTGCATGGAAAAAGGACTTTGCCAATGAGCTTGTTTGACTTGAAAGAGCTGAAGCATGTCATTCAGACGGAGACTGTGGTTAAGGGCTCTCCTCTGGGGAGATTTATTACCGGCTAACACCAAATTCAGTTATCGAAACGTTTATGATGCACTTTAGGGGTGAAACATTGATTCATCCTGATTTCTTTCTTTCTTTTTAAACTAGATACAACAATGCATCAGAATATTTACATTAATTATATGCAAAAATATTCAGTGAATTACAGGAAACGAATGCACATTAACCAGCAAGAATTACACGGCCTGTAATCTGTAGCCAAGGCGGCGTTTTCAGAGATAAGAAATTCAATGCCTCTCGTTTTAAATTGATTATCATGCGCAAAAGAGAAAATGTAATATCCTGTAAACACTAAATGGATTTGGAGGGCATTTGGAGGTTCACTCTTTGCTTTATTGTTTAGGAGAAGAAGCTCTGGTGGGTGTCACGCTCATGTGTTATTTACTCATCATTAATAAAACACACACACAGTCAGCATGGGCAAAAAAAAAGAAGCCTGGAAAGCCTATTCGATTTGCATACACTCAAAAGCCACTGATGCTGGTGTCAGGACAGGACATTGATTTGATATGAAGATCTGCTCACCTGGCACAATCTCAAAAAGGTTTCGTCCGGGCTCTTCTGGGTTGGCTGTCAGTTCATTCACTTGGCTGCCCTTCAGTGAGATGCAGCCCTGCACAGATGAATAGTTAGGAAACGCATCACTTAACTGTTCCTGAGCTATTAAATCAATCAGTCGCAGTTCTCGTGTACACTTGAATGTGATTCTTTAACTAGCATCAAGCTCAGTCTGTTTGGCAAGTAACCAAGACATTTTAATTGGTCGTTGCTGTTTTTGTTTTTTAGAATATTTTGAATGGATTTACACCCTGTTTATTTATTAGCAGAATCATTTTTTTGTTCACTGTTGAATCTCACAACTATAATATATATATATATATATATATATATATATATTTAAGAAAGAAATGAAGAAATTTAGGATGAATGTTTGTAAGAGTGTTCAAATACTTAAGAAGTTCAAGCATATTTCATATTCAAATATTTTCTCAAGAACATCTTACTTTTCTTAAGAAGAAAACGACAAGCTTTTATCTGATTGTATGGATCATCTTTGCTCTGATCCACTCGAAACAACGACTTAAATGCTTTTTGTTTGTTTTTGTGCAATCTGCATATTACGCATATTTATTTATATTTTTTGTATATGGCTGCTTCCTAAAAAATTCTAGAATTTAAAACAAGGTAACTGTTCTTCTTCTTCTTCTTATTATTAGTTTAATTTTGAACTATTTGAACTATTATTATTATTATTATTATTATTATTTTAAAGAATTTAAACTGCCTTTTGAATTAAAAAAGTCATGTTGTGCATAATTTTGACTGATTATTGGGGTCACTTCAGAGTATGCCTCTACGGTTATGTTGTAATGCTTAATATTTGAAACAACCCAATGATAAAAAAACATTCTTTGCAGGAATTCAAATTCAAATAATAAAAAAAACCCCCAACAAAACCATTATTAAAAATGTTTGGGAATCCAAAATATTCTTAAAGGAGAAAAAAAAAATAGGCTCATTTTCTAACTCTAGTTAAAAAGTTAACCAGTTGAGTTTTACTATTTTCGAATCCATTCAGCCGATCTCTGTGTCTGGCGATAGCACTTTTAGCTGTAGCTTAGCATAGATCATTGAATCTGATTAGACCGTTAGCATCACGCTCAAAAGAGACCAAAGAGTTTCCATGTTTTTCCTGTTTAAAACTTGACTCCTCCATAGTTACATTGTGTACTTAGACCGACAGAAAAAGAAAAGTAGTGCATTTTATAGACCAATATATCTAGGAACTATACTCTCATCAGGGACTACTTTCAGGCGCTGCATAATATCATTGGTAACAAGACTTTTTTTGAAGTACAAATGTGTAACAGGACTGACAGCACTTTTTGGTAAATAAAGTGTTACACTTTACATTAAACAGACAATTGCTCTGGATTTATCATGTAATGACTCTGATGTTACACAAAAAGTTAGGCTTATAAATGATATAAATTATAACTTATAAATAAATTATTATATTAGGCATAGAAATTGTGGTTGGTGTCCTGAATGTTACACTTTATACTAAGTGGGCAGTTCCTGAAGAGTTACCATGAGGTGCAGCA
>JAUCMS010000059.1:707219-724364 GCA_032357445.1 Enteromius radiatus
ATTGCGTTACTCCCTAAAAAAGTAACTAATGACGTTACTTTTTATGGAAAGTAATACATTACATTACTTTTGCGTTACTTTTTAAATATGGGCAGAGCTTGTTTTTAATATAAGAAGTTGTATTTATAGCAAATGTGAAAGCACACCAAAAGGTGTCACGAATAAACCTCAGGCTGAAGAAAATGTAAATAATAATAATAAAAAAAAAGTAGAATACAGGAGAAGAAAGTTCAATACTCTTCAGCAATAAAAAATAACGTACAATAGTTTGTTTTTTAAGTCATTTTTGCCTAACTGGATCAAAGGTCAACAGCAAAAATATCGGTTAATAAAATAGAATTAGATACATTTGTGTAATTTAATTATTGTAGGTTTGCCTCATATTCTGACCGGCCGGTCAGCGGTGGTACAGCACCATTGGCGACGGACCGTGACGTCTCCATTCCCTTCTTCAGGGAACGAGGGTTACAAACATCTTGAACGGGAGCCTGTGAACTGCTCAGTTGAAAACTCGCCAAAGCCAGGATCGGCCGTAACCCACTGCCTTTCTTGGGCACTGTGAAGTAAGCTTGTAATATTCTTCATATTGGCTGGAGGGACCGACTCTATGCAACCTCCACACACAAGACAGGGGCATCTGCAACCTTCACTGACGTGAAGTGGACGCCGCCGAATTTGCCGCTGACCTTAAGGACATGCCTTGGCCTGATGGACTTGCAACAACACCGTAGTGTGTACTGCAGATGCAGCTTCTCCACAAGCTGTATAAACACTGCCAATCAGAGCCGACAAGTGCCTACAGGCCCGGGAGGGGAGCACAAGTGGTAGCGGTGCCAGGACACATGCTGGTGGTGGAGCTTTCAACTCGAGCATAGCCATCAGTTCTGGATCTGTATCCGGCACAGTGGAACGTCCAGTGGATGCCGCGCCAGCTGGAACTTCATTTCCAGAACCTTCTGACTCAGCTTCCAATTTAGCGATCGACTTCCGATCATCAGGACGAGCGCCAAAGGAAACAAGGTAGCGACCACATCCAGAAACGCACGGGTGGAATGGCATCTTTAAAAAGACGCATCTTTAAAAAGAAAGGCATTCCACTCGTTAGCTACTCTTTTAGAAAGCTCCTTAGTGTGCTGTGGTGCACCGGTCCACACAACAGACGGGTAGTTGTGGCAATCCACTCGAAACAGGAAACCACCACCGCTGACAACGCCGCACACCAGCAACTTGATTCCTGGAAGTAGGAAACTTCCAGAACATCTGAAATGTTTGGCTCTAAAGTGAAAAGCTGAATATGTGCTGCACCAGCTGCTCATTTAGACTCACGCTGTGATCAGCTGCAGCTGGATGCAATCAGCGCATGCCAGTGTTCATTGGCTTGTTTTAATGCTCGAAGCGGATTGTTCTCTCGAAGCCAGATCCCAATTTTGTCTGTCGTTTCCGACGTGACTCGGAGTGACCGACTAAAAGGGAACAATTATCCCACAATTAATGTTAATATTTAAGGTCTACATACTGTATACTAACATTCAAATAGTATGTAGTAAGAAATGAATACTTTCAGGATTATTCCTTTAAGGATGCATTAAAATAGCAAAGTGACATTCACAGAAGATTTCTATTTGAAACAAATGCTGTCCTGTTCATCTATGAATCCTGTATAAAATAAAATGAATCATGGTTTTCACACAAATATTGGGGAGGACAAGTTTTCAATATGGATAATCATCAGAAATGTTTCTTGAACAGCAAATCAACATATTAGGTTTATTTTATTCGCATATAAATTGAAATTATATTTTACAATATTACTGTTTTTACTGCATTTTTAGAAAGAAATGCAGCCTTGGTGCTCCATTGCATGTATAACTAGAATTTTGAAGAAACTTTATAATTAGGCTGTTTCCACAGTAGGTACAAAAAAAAACTATGGAAGTCAGTGGTGACCAAAACTAAACTTTTTTCAAAATATCTTCCTTTGTGTTTGGCAGAACAAAGAAATTCATACAAGTTTGGAACTACTTGAGGGTGAAAAGATTACAGAATTTTCATTTTTGGATGAACTATGCCTTTAAGTATTACACAACAAGGCGAAGGTTATATCCATTGAATCCAGCATGGCAGTCAACACACAACAGTAACCGGAGCGTCTGAGCATGGTCAGCAGGGCACTCAGTGGCCGGCGGGTGCATGTCGAGGCCAGCCCGTCAGACATGCTAGTATTTATTGGCAGCGATGCAATGAATGATAGCCGGCCCATGTGTGCACATCCATCACCTCAAATAGATCACGCTCTTCTCCGGACGCCCCTGAGAGCCAAGCACTCCGGTTCTCCTATTATAGCCTTGCCTGCTCGCTCTGGAATAAGAGGTTGAGTGGACATGAGAGCTTTTGGAAACGGTGAGGCTGGGTTGCTAAGGATAGAGACTCGTCTGCCCTCTCCTTCTGACCTTCCTCCCCTCGAGGTTCACATGAACAGAAGCTCGCTCCAGTCACTTACAGTGCTCTGCTGCTGACACAGAGGCTTACAGATATTATTAGGGAGGGACTTTCCCCATACGACCCCGTGCATCATGTATGGGAATAAAATACAGTCTGTGGACAAAACATAAGTGACTGTATGCATGTGTCTGAGCTGATGGAGCGGTCACTCGTTTGAAAATCGGTCTTGTAAAAAAAAAAGAAGTTCCCTTAAAAACAATGCTTACATCATACAGCACACATATTTAATTTTGGTTAGACATAAATGGATATAAATCAGCCAACAAAATCTGGAAATAAATAAATTAAAATTGAAAAGTTGTTTGCCCAATTTGTCACAAAAAAAAACAAAAAAAAAACAGTTCTGTGAGTATCATTATTCTCTGCTAACCAGATTTGATTGATCTATATTATTAATCAAATAACTTGATAAATTATTAATTTAGACCTGTTGTGAACTGGATAAGTTTATTTATCTATATATATATATATATATATATATAAAATATCAGCCTGTATATTAAATATATACTGAATAAAAGTCAAGTTTTATTAACCAACATGTGAAGATTTTTTTTTTTATATTTTATATATTAGTTTAACTTTCATACATTAAACACATGCTTTTACTTTACATTTACTGATATTTGACACGTTTTAATGTTTTTTTTTTTCACACCAAGAACTAAAACAATAACATACAGTATTAGCATCCGCAGCAATGCACAATGATACTCTGTTTATTATAAGCACACGCTGCAGTTATGTCATCTGCTGCTTTAAATATTCAGTGAATTCTGATTGGTTCTCAGTATTTTTATCATTCACCAGCTGGAAGAAGTATTTCCGAAAGGGATTCCAACAATCTTGTTCCAATGTGTTGCAAGCGTTATGTCTCTTATGTGCACTTCCATATTACATATTTAAAATGATAAAACTGTATAATTACAGTTAATGTCCTTATGCTTTTATTTTCCAAATGCCTTGAAAAGCACTATGAATATTGCTGAGCCTCTGGCCTGTATAGCGCAGAAACAGGTGCTGCTTTGACATGTGACAGATAAGATGAGATATGAAGGTGTGCCAGAAAGAAAGGCAGTCCATTACTGTATGAAATACAGGCAGCTTCAAATAGAGACACTTAAATAACTCTCTATCATGCTGTGTCGGTGTGAAGAGTGTAGCCAAATAAATACAATTACATAATGAAGGGTTAAAACAAAGAGGCCATGTTAGGATAGGAATGCTTTTTAAGGTGTAAATCTTACTCCAACTTCCAGGAACTTCAAGTTACTACTTTGTGAATTAACGTTTTTTTGAACCCATATCCAGCTTCATATCTATGTGTTTTCATACACGGTATGTTTGTTCGGTAGCTCACAGAGTACAGAGATTTGCTCGAGAGACACAGAGCTTTGGTTCAATCCTGTGTGACTACACTTCAACAAAACACTTCAGATCTGTGGGAAAGGAAGCTTAAATGACACGGTTGCATCAACAAATGTGTTTTACATCAGTTTTGCATTTGTGAACACTATCAGGTAGGTTTAGGGGTGAGTTCAGTGTAGAGCATATATCCAACATGATGGAGCATTAACTTTCAGCAACAGTCCACGGATATTTCAATTCTGAACTGCTGCGATACTACAGGTATATCATCTTAACATAAATGTGCCAGGACTCGCGTATTGAACCTGTGTTTCAGCGCCACTTGGCCAGTGGACATTTCTCTTTGAAACTGCGGTGAAACATGCGGTACAGCACATAAAAACAGTGTTGCACAAAAAGTTCACATATTTTTATTGTACCACATTATGGCACATGTGTGTCTATTGTGTATATTTATTATTTATATACAAATACACATGCATGTATATTTAAGGATTTTTTTTTATATACAGTATATATTCAAATATTTTACAAATAATATGAATATACATACATGCATGTAGGTGCATGTAAATATTTTCTAAATATGTGTATTTACATATGCATAATAAATATACACAGTATGCACACATATATATTATGCAAGCTTAGATGCGATTAATCGTGATTAATCATATGACAACAGTAATACTTACTGATATTTGACTGAATTTGTTTTTTTTTTTTCTTTAATGCCCACATAGGCCATGTTGGGATATAAAGCTTGTCATGGTATAATTTGTTTGTGTTTCTATAACCGCTTTCCCCAACTTCCAGTTTAAAAAACAAAAAAAATAATTAAGCATGAATGTTTTCCTCTTTCAGTCTGACCGGCTAGAAGCAGCTAGAAATACTAGAAAGACACAAACAGGATCTGTTTAACAACTGTGCTGGTAATCAGACACCATTAGCCACTCATTCTACACTTTGAGTTTGGTGACACTGTGGTGAGTGATGCAAGGTGCTATATTTGCCTCCCCTGTTTGTGAGACAAAAATGACTCCAACTCAGCCCGGCCATCACACAACAACATCCCCTGTGTCCAGCGTGGCCATGTTAATGTGAAATCCTGTAGTTTCTGTAGGATCTGAGAGGTATAGACAGCTATGGTACTCCAGCTACCGCTACCAAAATAGCAAGTGACCATTTGCATTTCATCTGTTGCACACTCGACACCAAAGCGTCGCTCAGATATTTGTGCTTCCCGTGTTACAGCTCTGGCCTTGCCGGCAACTATTTCGGTGGGGTGTGTTCGGTTCCTTCTCCTTCAGTCTTTTCAAGCTCTTACTTGAACATGGATTTCTATCATGAGCTTCAGGCTGTGTTCAGTAAAGAGCATTTGTATGGTGTTCTTATATGGAGTAACGGGAGAGTCTGACTTCACTTGGTGGCTTTTGTGAAATTTACCTTTAAGGATTCGTCTGGATCTTTTTATTTATTTTTTTATTTTTTTATTTTCCAAGGGTGAACTACAGAACTTCATAAAAAGGTAAGGAATAAACTTCTTCAGATGTTAAAGGAACCATTTAGACAAAAAGGTTCTTCTATGGCATTGTGAACAATACTTTCACTAATAATAAAAAGCTAAGACCCGTTGAGAGCAGCTGGCCTTTGACATTTTCATAATTTTATGATGAACAGCCTGTTACTTTGAAGAACTTTCCTTGAGGGCTTTATCGCTGTATTGTAGATCTTCATTTCGCATAAATAAAATAACAGATGTTGGGAAATTACCCTGACTGCAAGCTGATACAGAATTATGGGTGGTGGAAAAATGTTGCGCTGTCCAAATCGTCTTGGCCACTTAGTGCATGCCTTTAAATGCTCTCAAATATACCTCAAGATTTGTCCCGGGTCAGCATTTGAGCTCTCTGAGTTACACAAAAATGTCTAATAATGAAATACTTTTTTTTAAGGCGCATTCCTATTCCATGACAGGCAGAAGCAGTAATGAGTGCTGGTTAACAGATTCAGGTCAGAGGATAAATATGGGTTAATGAGTTATGCCCAGATCAAACACACAGTGCGGCAGCTGCAATGAAACGACTGAATGATGACTAATTTGTGTTCTCTTTAGTGCAAATAATGCTGGCAAAAATGTTGCATGGCTAGTTTGAGGAAGATTAACAATGTTGACATTTTAGGGTGATTAGTTTTAAAAAGCAGATCTGTTGAATAAGACACACTAAAAAAATCTGTTTTCCCAAATTACTTCCAAGGGTTATGCAGGTGGCCTGTGTATGTGAAAGGGCAGAGAGACATCTGCCGCCTTCTAAAAATAGTTGGCATGGCGTATTTTTCTTTACTGTACTTAGTCACAGGCAGGATTACCAACCACCCCTGAGGTCAAGACAACAAACCGGTTCATCTTAAATATAAAATGTAGTAGTTTTAAAAAAAAATATTATTATGATAATATTATTATTATTTCTTTTTTTTTTTGCAGGAAAATCGCAATGTAATCTCCAATATGTAATGTTGACAATGCAAGAAGTGTCAAGCCAGGTCAATTCTGCGTCAGACTGAAGGAATTGGGAATATGCATTCATCATGAGCAACCAAGAGAAGCGCCACAGGACAAGCATGCAGCACCTCCGCTATCTTGATAGCTTTATGGATGAAATAGACCGTGAGGTCATGAGCCTGACGGATCGAGCTTTTAAGAGTCTGTGCATTGGAGATGAAGCAATCTACAATGACTCAGAGTTTTCTCCTTCTCAAGTCAGCTGTCACAAGCCAGTGGTGGAGGACGTCTCAAAAAAGAGCTCATGTTCTGCTATCAAAAAACTTAATTCTCACCCTCTCAATGGAGCTAATGATCCATTGACTAGGCTGAATAAGTCATCCAAAAACTCATTGCTTTTCGCAGCGTTTGCAGCCAAAAAGAACGGTGAGATCAACAAGGTGACAAACGGTGATTCATGGGACAAATCCGCTCTACTCAGCATCCAAAGGGAGCTCTCAGAGTTTTCTTCAGATTATCACAGTTTAACAGCAGAACATCTTTCCCAAGCCAAAAATCACCTCAAATCAGATGAAAAAGGGCCTGCTAAGAAATCCAGCAAGGTTGATTCGAATCCTCCAGGGAAATCTTCTAAAAGTAAACAAAGCAAACTGAGAAGGCTGAATTGCATAAACTTTTTTCTCCACAGCGAATTCAGCCCGTTTTTGTCGTGGAGGGATTTTAATCAATTCTCCATCGGGCAGGTGCACATTTCGGAGATTGTGTTGAGCAACAGGCAGCCGGAATGGTATGACTCGCCTCTTTACAGAGAATTAACTGCGGCACATGGACGCTATAAACTAAGCGTTCCCCCATCAGAAGTTGAAAAGTGTCCAAAACAAAGCGAGACCGCCCCTAAGGTACCCCCCAAACCAGAGAAAGAGTCCGGGCACATCCAGCAAACTATTCCTACAAAAGCCCCTCCGCTTGTTGCTGAACAGAGATGCAATTCAGAAAAAGTGGAAGGTTGCGCTCCCTGGCGAAAAAGCAGAAGTAGGGCAAAAAGTGCTGCTCCTATGGGGCACTCCATCAACTCACCGGCCTGTGAAAGGAGAAACGCTGGAGAAGGGTGTGCGCAGGCATTTAAAAAAGATGTCAAGACAATAGAGGACCAGACCTCCACTAGTTCAACTCCTTTCAGTATTTCACAGCTGTTGACACCAGTGATACAGTCTAGACATGGGACAGGGACTTCAGAGATACTGCAAACTGTGCTCTCGCCCACTGCCCTGGAGATCTCAACGCTCACTGAGAGAGAGCTGCATCCGTCGCCTGAGATTAAGAGAGAGGGGTACAAATCCATAGCATCAAGCTTGTTGTTCAATCTCAAGGACAACAGAAAACGGGTTAAGGCCATGTACAGTCCACCTAAGTTTAAAGGTTTGGATGCAACAAATCAAAGCAAAGAGTCAAAAGATGTTCTTGAAACACCAGATAATTCAGAAGCTAAAACAATTTCACCTGCTCATCTCAAAACCATTACATCTCTGACTAGTCCCTCGTTGGAAAATGGAGATGCTCAAACCGGCTCTCCTGCGAACGGTGGGATGCCAGATGACTATTTGGGACTGAGTCTGCTTCAATCTGGAAAATTAAAATCAAACAGGAGTCCTGCAACGAACAAGGCAAAATACCCATCATTGCAACTTTACCAAAAAACTAGTCCCGAGGAGATCAGAGAAAATGCTCAAGCTGTGGTTGACACCAGTTCTCAGGCTTTCTCTGGAAAAGCCAGCAAAGATCATGATGCAAAGCATAATTATCCAAGCAAATTTTTGAAAGATGTAGAGTTGCGAAACAAAAATGATACCTTAGAGTCAATGCTAGATGCCAAAAAGCCCATTCAAGGTTTAAATAGTGAAAGGACTATTGAAAACAAATCTGGTAAGGTCCAAAGAGTAAGTTTAACAAAACAGGAAGAACAAGCTATTAGTGATGGTACAGATCAAATTAAGGACAGGTTGAAAACGAGAGGAGCAGTCAGCACACAGAAAAGCCCTGTTAAAGAAAAAGAACCCGACTTGAAGGAGGCAGGAACAAAGCATAGGTTTTCTGCACGACAGAACAGCTACATTAAAAGTCAGAGATTTGTCACTACAGATGATGATAAAGATCATGATGATGGTTATGATGCGGAAAAACAGCTGATGGATATAAAAGATAAACATGTTAATGATGAGTGGTCCAGGCATTCCAAAAATCCAAAAACAAAAGAGATAAGACATGAGGAGCATAATGAAGGAAATATAGGACTAAATAAAGGACTAGTTCACACAACAGAGGAAGGACCACTATTGAAAGAAAATGTGCATGTAGGTGGAGAGGCTACCAAAGCTAAAGAACATGACAGTATTACATCAAAGAATGGTTTGGAAACTCAAACAGAGCAGAAAGTAAAAGAAGGAACTT
This sequence comes from Enteromius radiatus, assembly GCA_032357445.1. Taxonomy (NCBI): domain Eukaryota; kingdom Metazoa; phylum Chordata; class Actinopteri; order Cypriniformes; family Cyprinidae; genus Enteromius; species Enteromius radiatus. The sequence goes on from JAUCMS010000059.1 coordinate 716,041, forward strand.
TCTCAGTGAAAGGGAACACTAATGCAAAGAGAGCACTGTTTGCATCGATAGAACCGGTGCAAAATAAGACAACTGCACCCTTAAAGAGAGATAATGTTGTTATAGATAAGTACGACTTAGCCAAAATGGCTTTAGAGGAGGTAATTGCTGAACGAGAGCAAAAAAAGATGAAAAATAATGCATTTGGCTGTGAAAAACCTCAAGGTGATCTTGAGTTACCCACCAGTGGAGAGGACCAACTACCTGGCATGTGTATGCTGAATGAAAGGGGGACAAGTAAAAAAGATGGCACAGGTCAGAATACTGTATCTGCTTTTAAAGCTAATTGGCAGACTGTGCAAACAAAGTCAGAAGACATGGCCAAACATGGTGAAAGTCATGTGCCTGAGGTAAAATTAGCCAGGCCCTGTAAGCAGGAAGTATCTAATGGGCAGTGCCAGCTTGTAGAACCTATAAAATATAATGAGAGAGACAGATTGTGCCTAGACCATCAAGAAAGCAACACAAGTAATATCAGCAAGCGTGATAAAATACACCAAAAGAAAGAATCAATGAATAAACATATAAGTCATGCAATGAAAATGGAAAGAAGAGATATTTGTACCATGGGGCAGTATGAGGAAGAGTTGGGTGTTGACGATAGGGGTAGTGCCAGTAAACCTGAGATACCCCCAAGAAGAGGAAGAAGTCATTCACAGAGTAACGACAGAGCAGGTGAAAAGACAGAAGGTAAAAGAGAAGGTGAAACGAAAGGCAAAACTGAGATAAGTGAAAGTATGGAAATAAGCAAAGTTCAGTCAAGTCAAACAAAGAGTCGAGGCCCAGTGAGAGGAAATGTATCAGCTCTGAAAGAGAAGTATGACAAAGAAATTAAGGTGAACCGCAAGGATGCTCAGAAAGGCCTGCCTGTTGAGGATGCATGTTCTGAAAGGTCTATGAAAGAGAAACTTAATGAAAAAGCTCCAAAAGACAAAATGAATCACAAATTTGTTCCACCGAAACTCACAGTCAGTGACGCTGAAAGTAGCACTTGTTCCGTTATCTACAACGAGATGGATTCAGAGAGTGAAAGGATGTCCAACAGCTCTGCAAAAGAATCGGAAAGAGGCGAGGAACAATCTAGGAAACACAGTACCACCCAAGATGTCCAAAAGGCTGTAGGTGATCTCACAAACAACATAAATGAAGCAAAGCAAGACAAGGTGCAAAAGAACGTGAAGGAAGAAGGTGCTGACAAGCAGAACAAATCCAAAAGTCCAAAAGTCTGTGTGAAAAACTTCTTAAGTGGATTTCTTGGACTTTCAAGTTCAGAAAGGGTTAAAACGGTAGACGAACTTGAGGAGGAACTCCCCGAAACACTGTCCTCAGAGTCTTTTAAACCTGACAAAGTCAGAAAGGACAGTATCACAGTATATGATATCCTTGGGCAGTCTCACTCTGTATCCTTGTTAAATGGTAAACAACCACATCACAGCAGTCACTCTTCAAACTCAAGTAAACTCTCTTTACTGCATGAACCCGAACAGGGGGCACGAGAAGCAGAGTTGCTAAGAAAAGCAGAATTCTGCAAAATAAAAGAAAAAGTAGATGAAAATGTAAATTTCCAGAAGCCCTCAATAGATTCTTGGTCATTAAGCAACCATGAAAGTGAGTCAGATGTCTCTGACAGGGTTGTTTCACCACCGAGTGATGTAGAGAAACAGGGATGGGTGCACAGCTTGATTGAGTCAGCTAGGAGCTTAACACAAATGCCACACAGTCATTCTTCCTCCAAGGATCAACTGGACAACTGCTTGAATAGATCTGAGAAAGATGCGGAAGATCTAGACCTCTCCAAAGATGATTCTCAAGTTGAGATACAAGCTGGATCAGTCAAGCCAAATCAACCAGCAATGCAGTTCTTGTCCCTTCCGGCAACTCACGTGGTCACAGTCAAGGATGGAAAGCTGTCGGCTGGAAGTGCCTCTGTGTCCGAGGAGGAGGAGCGACGCTCTGCTGTGAGCACTTTATCTGAGGGAATTGATGGCTATGAAACAAGTGGAGGGGATACGATGGAGGAGAACATCTTTTGCAATGCCCCAACAGAGGATGCGGAGGGATCCAAGGAACCCAGCGAGAGATCCGCTTCAGCCTGCAGCGGAAATGATGCCCAGGGTCAGAACAAACCTCCTGTTGTACCTCCAAAAACCGAAAAGGCTCTACGCCGAGCCATGAGGCTCACCACACGGAGGATACAAAAAGCTGAAGCTAAAAGCAAATCTGAGCGTAAAGGCAGAAGCGGTGACAAAAGCACCACTCACAAGGCTGAGAGGAGGCACCACAGCACTGACAAAGTGCATGAGAGATCAGAACACAGGTCGCTTAGCAGTGACAGAATCAGCGATAAGCAAAGCCAACATCTCGATGAAATACTTGAGCACAAAGCTCAGAGAAACGAGAAGCATGCTAGACGCCATAGTGGTCACAAGAGCCAAAACGTAGAAGAGAACGATCCTAGTAAAAAAGTGCCACATGCAACCAAAGATAATGGTGACTCAAAAACCCATCTCAGTAAGAAACAAGCAGAAGGCACATCAAACCATGGGGAGCATTTAGGGAATGGCCAAATAAGTAATGACAGTGACAGACTGGGTCGAAGCAATGAGAAACACTCGCCAAAGAAACTGGAACGTAGGACTCAAAGTCTAGATAGATTTTTAAGGGATAAGCACGAAAACTTACCAAGCAGCAATGTGAAAACTGGTGTTGAAGTTCATTCAACAGAAGGATCGCAATACTCTACTAAAAAAGGATTAGGTTTGCGCCATAACAGCATTGAACATGCTTATGCACCTGCCACTAATCTTGTTACGCAGTCCTTCCCGATCACCCAGAGGAAGCTTTTACAGGACCCTGACTCCGGAGAATACTTTCTGGTGGATATGCCTGTACAGGTCAAAACAAAAACTTTCTTCGACCCGGAAACCAAAAGTTATGTGCAACTTCCAGTGCAATCTCCTGAGGCCGCTGTGCGACAAGCTCCACCACTGGAGGTGATGAACGCACCGCCACTTATGCTGTATCATGGCTTTGTTCCAGTGCCACTACCATCACAGAAATCTGTTGTCAGGACCGGAGGACCTATGATTCCTCCCGGTGACCTGGAAGACTTTGAACCTAGCAGGAAACAGATGCAGGAGACCTTTTATAAAACGCATAACGAAGAGGTAAATCCTTACTCTGAGCCTGTGTATATATCACAAGAACACACACCCGAAGAGGAAATTGATAGCGTGAGATGAAAACATCCAGACTGAGTTTGTCCAGAGTATGAATGTGACTGAAATCAGGGATTTGTGTTGTTTGTTTTCAGTCTGGTGTGTGTTTCGAATCTAGTATGTATGCTGCTCTTTGTTTATAGTGCACAAAGCGTGGATTGTAAATGTTTAATTGTTATTAAAGTAAGGCCTAGCTCTCTTACTGTTAAAAGCACTTGTGTATTTGTAACAGATTTGAATGGAAAGTAGTTTTGCTTTCAGAAAAATCAGAAGGAGATTATTTTGATACATCTTGTATTTGAGTTTTGAAAGTGTTTAGTCCACAGCAGAAAAGTATTTGTACAAATGAACAGATCGACATAGATGTTTTATATGCTTAAATTTGGCATTCTGGGTGCATTTTGGAATGAATTAGTATATTTAAATGGATTGTCGCTTCAGAAAAGAACCATTCCAATAAAAGCATCATCAATGAGCAATTGTTCAGTTATTTCATTTTGATGTTTTTGCACTACAGAAGAAGAATCAGTCTTGGTAAAGCTAGACTTTATGGGCCAGGCCAGGAATAGACCTTTGCTAATTTAGGACATTTTTAGAAACATGTCTTACAAAAATGCATTATCTGGGAGCATTTTAAGACCAAACAATGGCAATGATGTATTTTAAGATATCTCAGTGCAAGCCTTTTCCAGTTTAGACAGCTCTTAACATAATCTAGGACTAGTCGTAAACCCTGTTCGGGAAACCGGCCCTATGAGTTGCAGTATAAAGTGTAGTCCTTACTGCAGATTATTCTGACAGATGTTGAAAGAGATTATCTGATTGACACCGTGCACTAACCTCTTAGCTGAAAATACAGTTCTGCAGATGAATATCTACTTCAAGGTATCCTGGAGAACCTTGGAAAATCAGTCGTTCCTCACTTTCGCTCATTGTTTTAACGTAATAGGCTACTTTGGTGATTTCAGTCAGCTTTTGCCATGTTTATCTGCAAAATGCAAATGCACCAGACTACACCCTGCTTAGCCATTTCAATGTCACTCTGCCTCCCCCTAGTGGTGAATAGGAATTCTGCAAGTGTTTTATTACCCGCTAAAACAACTGCAATGTTGAGTTGCAACAAGACATACATTTTTGGATGTTTATGTAGTAACATTTTCAGAAGCTAAATGAACACTGACTCATCAGGGTCAAGCTTGATTGACTATATGCATATCTTTCTAAGAAGGACTTACCTTTACACACAATTTTGAATTGTCAAATTGGCATTATAAAAAAAAACTAATTTAAAAAGTAATGTTTTGTAGATGTGTGGTGAACTCTAAGGGTGGAGCTTAGCCTGAGAAGACATCTTCCACTTAAAGATATTTTCATATTTGGTTGCATGAAACATCTTTAATTTGGTTTAGACATACAAATACCCATACAAATATCAACTAATGTTAATGCTACACTCATAAAAATAAAGGTGCTTACAAGGAAGATACCTTTTTATATTCTGGAGAACCTTTTTTTGTGAGTCAGAAAGATTGCGAAAAGTTCTTGGAACCATTTAGACAAAAAAAGAAAAGATATTCTATGGCATGTTTAAGGGTGTATCTAAATGTACTTTTAAAATGGCATACATTTACATCTTGTCATTCTGTATTTTAATGGCAGCCACAACTGCCAGCCACCATGTCGTCGTACTGTTTCAGGACAACATTTTCCTCGTCGTCGAAGTACAGGAGACTGATGGGGTGAAGCGCGTCTGGAACACAGCAGGGTCTCCCCGCCTCCTGCGATAGTTTCAGTGCGTTCATGATGGATCTCACAGTAGCATGATTCGTGGCCCGTAGACCTTCACCCAGCGGAAACGGACAGGAGCCCGCACAGCTGTACGCATTATAACCTTTGGGAGATATGATCCACCCTGACCAGCCGATTTTAGTGAAGTCTACGTAGAGGTTTGTTCTCTGGCAAGTAGAGGTTAATGCACTCACACTCCTGCGGGTGCGCATTGTTGACTTCACTAAATGTGCTACAGGCTCCAGGAGTTTAAGGGATGTGCTGATATTTTGTCCTAAAAGAGAGTTAACAATGGCATCAAAACTTTCAAACATAAAGTCTGTATGTGTGTACTTGTTCATGCTAAATTGTGGGGATCAAATGGAGTGATTTAATTTTACCTGATCGGCATCTGACCTCTGTGTTAACTAACTTATTTTATGAATTAATAAGGCAGACTATTAGGACTATTACTAGGCTTGACACGTTGATACATCTGTTGTATTGATTTATTTTGTGTGTGTGTGTGTGAGTGTACTTGTTTACACTTCATTGTAAGGATCAAATGTCCACATAAGGAGAATAAAACTGGAATTTTTTTGACATTGTGGGGACTGGTCTGCGGTATAAATGGTGTTTATCTGAAAGAATAACAATGCAAACAGGTTTTCTGTAAGGGGTAGGTTTAGGGGGCAGCAACATTTGTTTGGTCAGTGTAAAAGTATTAAAAGTCTATGTAAAGTCCCCACAATTCACAGAAACAAACAGTAATATATTTCAGAAACTACGTACAGTATGCTTTATAATAATAATTCATTATGATTGGGTACTTTTTTGTTACATTGTAAATGTCCTGGAAACTTTTTATTTTTTAACCAGGCCTTTTAAAATAACTTTTATTGTAGTATTTTACCCTTGTCGCATGCAGACCTAATCTTTCAGTCTTGAAATACGAAATATTCCATTTCAACACATTTCCAATGTTATTTAAGATGTAATGGAAACGCTACACTGTAAGTATTTGTGGCTTTTTAAATAAACATTACAAAATAAATGACAGACCTTACATACAGTATGATGCATGTCTGTCCATAAAGAAAATAAAAAAAACAGTTTTAAGAGAGTTTATTTTCTGAAAGTGCGCATAGTCTAGAAAACAGCCATATATTATACTCGTGCCTGGAGAATTTCAGCATGCTTCAATTACCTGTGTAGAAAGGTGGGTGTTGGTAGTGCTTTCGTCCATCATCTGAATATATAACCAAATATGCATTTGTTTCGTCTGACTGCTCCTTCATCTGAACGCTGGACTCAAAAGGTAAAGCAGTCACGACCAGGATCCTGTTATTTGTAGCGCTGTTAAGAATCCATTTGGACACCTGTCAGTAATTTAGAGGTTATTGAGACAAGCAAAACAATTACACATTCATTTTTTGTAAACAGTTATATTTTGTCTACCATTTGTGTGATGTTGAAGAGCTCCCATCCTTCAGTGTAGACAGGTAATAACCTCGAGCCTATCAAGTTTCCTCGCCAAGGTTTAGGTCTGCTGTCCAGCACTTCATACAGGTCAACCTAAAACAGCACATTGTGTAATATTAATTGCATTTTTACATGCAAATTCACACTTAGTGTTTACAGAGTTCAGTATCCAGAAAATGTATATTACATGTCACACAGCAAGCATATTTTTGCCGGACAGAAATGTATTGTTCATTGCAAGTGTAGGTCACTCGAGCACTTTCTCAACATCATCATGGAGCGAACCCTGCTAATAAAGCTGCCTGTTAGGTTTACATTACATATATCCCCCAAAACATTCACATTTTTTATTAAAAATAAACCGTTTAGATCCTTGAAGCTGCATTAACACCACTGAAATCCAGAGACATATCCTGAAATATTGTCCTCAAAAAACATAAACTAAAACTGCAATGAAATAAATATTGTTTTTATATATATAAATATATGTGTGTGTTCTATGTATATGTATTATGCGTATAAATACACATACAAACAGTATATATTTAGAAAACATGTATCTACATATCTATTTATATTATACTTTTTTTTTACCTTTACCTTTACATTTTCTTTTCTTTTTCCTGTGGTGTCTTGTCTTCCAAGGAACTTCACTTTACAATCAGCAGCACACTTATTAAATCAACTCAGCTTACTTTGTAAAAATGATGACGTCCCATAAAAAGCTGTTGATGATGAAACCATCGGAATTCGGCTCTGATGACGCGCTCGTCCGCTCTGAATGATGTCAGATTGAAGAAGTGATATGAGCCGCTGGACTGTCCTATCAGAAAACAAACACCTCTGCATTACATCTAAAAACGTCCACTGGAACATTTCACCTTTTCAATTTACGCACCTTCGAAACTTCTAACAATATTCCCCTCCAGCACTTTGGTGTTTTTCTGCGCAACTTCATCATACAACTCCATCATGAAGCGAGGCGCCTTCCTGTGCGTCTGAATGCTAAGGGTCAGGTCTCTGACCTGGAATATGTCGTTCCAGTTGTGTGTCTTAATCGCATTTGTTATTTTTGGCACATCCGCTGAGGTTGAAATGTCATCAGAGGACACGAGCAAAGACCACGCAAAAATCCCAAAGAAATAAACCCACGGTAACTTCATGTCTGACCGATGTGGAATATTCCCTGTTATCCTGTGAGTTCACAGCCGCTGCTGAGATGCGCTTGAGATGGACTGCATTCAAAGCAACTACACTGTTACAGCCAGATTTACACAGGGCTTTGTTTGCTCACCCCGCACAGATAAGAGTGAACAGATAGCCTTTCCAGACAAACACCATGACTAAAGTTAAATAAACTGCCTCATATTAATTAATCAAGTGCATGCATCATCAAGGCCACTTCTGAATACAGTTTCTTTTACCTCTGACACTGTTTATGGGTAGTTGACAAGTAAAAATTGTGTGAAATATGGTGTGAAATAGCAAAAATGTAACACAAAGAAACACAAATACCGTAACATGAGAATTTTTTTTTTTTAATTCTTAGAGTTACAAATAGCATGAGAGACATTTATCTTCAATGTTAGGGTTTCTTTTTAAATTAATTAATATATAATTTTTTTTTTTTTACAATTTTGCTGTTGCACCATAGGACACACTGACGCAGCAGCTACCCTCATGCATTCAGTTAATTAGTATAAATTTATAATATAAAAATTATAAACACGTTTATGTGTGTGTATGTGTCTTGAAGTGTAATTTTAGTGTAATATTTTAGATTTTCAATTTTCATTATAAATAAATATAAATATATAT
>JAUCMS010000059.1:725103-737862 GCA_032357445.1 Enteromius radiatus
AGCAGTGTTGGAAACACAACTGAACACTGATTTCTAGTCGTGTCCTCTTCTGGAAGCACTTTCACAACCACACACAGAGTCTCCAGAACAACACTACACACACAATCATAGCTCCGCCTCCTTTCTTTCTGGAAACATTTGGGCGGTGTTATGAAAACACGCCGTTTTCATAACACCGCCAATACACTCATATTATGATACATATTTATAATATCTATATCTAAACACTATTTTTGCATCTGATGTACTGATAGTACTTTATATATATTTTTTTATTATAGTTTTTTAGTCTGTTTCGTTCCAGTACTCAGTAATCATTGAGAGAATAACTCAATAAATGGTATATAGCATGCTTGGGGTGAATTTGTCTGGTCATTTACATGTTTTCTGATTTTGCAGTGGTGATGCTAGTTAATATCGATGGCTAAGCCGTCTCAAACCACAGAATGGATGACTTTTTCTCCACTAGATGGTGCTGATGACTAAAGAAACAACTTTTATTTCATCACATCTGCAAGCGCTTGCTGCTTGGCTGATCTTTTAAATCAGAGAAGTGGAGCAGTCTGGGCATTTAGTTTTTGGGTTTTTTTTGCAGAAATGTATTACTTAATACTCAATGCTTTATACATCCGATCTGCCTCTCAATCTAGTAGTTATTAAAGAGCTTTTTGAATCCATGCATTTAGAGACTGTTAGAGAGCACTCTGCTGTTATTCCCCATTAAATATATTGTTCTGCGTTTTGAAATTCCATCGGCTAATTATATACAGAAATGCATAAACAGTCTTTAGAAGATATTCATAAAGATGAATGAGCTGTCCCATACATTTGAGAGAAGATTCTTGAGGTGAAATTCTTGGCCCGCTCGAGTCCAAACCTACAGGCTCTGTTGGCACTTCTGTATTCCTAATAATGGCCTCCCCCTTTTCTTCAACATCTCTTTGGGTCCAAAAGAGAACAGATGGAAGAAATTAAAAAAGCACCAAGCCATTGCTGCTGTTCTATTAGATATCTGAAGAGAAAATACAATTATTGCTAAAGTGGAAACATACCGCTGGGGGATTACGGGAGGCCTGGTGTTTTATGTTTTCAGAATGATTGAATTTTGCTTGACCTGGGGGTGAAGTGTTTAGGGCTGTTTGGGTTAAAGATGAGGACGGTGAAGAGATGCGGTTTCATTTCTCATATCTCTGCCACTTCATTCTCATTTCCGCTTTTGTGAATCTGTTACGCTTAACAATTAGTCTGTTTGTTTAGAGGTGTTTTCTTAGTTCACACAGAAATCAAAACGAGCTTGAAATGTATTCAACCTAAGGCCATCTGAGATACAAATTAATGTATTTCTTCTTCATCAGATTTGGAGAAATGCAGCATTGCATCAGTGTCTCATGCTCTGCAGTGAATGGGTGCCGTCAGAATGAGAGGACAAACAGCTGACAAAAACATCACAATCATCCAAAAGTAGTCCAAACCCTCAGTTAAAATCTGTGAAAGCTGTGTGTTTGTCAATTATTCTGACGGCACCCATTCACTGCAGAGGATCCATTGCCGAGACAGTGATAGAATACATCATTTCTTCAAATCTTGGATGACCTAAAGCTGAGGACATTTTCAGCTCATTTTTGGGTGAACTAGCCTATTCCTTTCAGATCTCTTTCAGGACAAACATCTCTTGAGAGTAAACGATATTAAACAATAAAATCATGTTGATAAATCGAGTTTAGGAATGATTTTGTCCAGATATTACAAGCCAAAGCAGACATGTCTCACGTTTAGGTATCTTCTGACTTATAAAACGATGAATACTTTGAATCAGCTTTTTACAGTAAGACGATATGCTCTTTTAGAAATTCTTCTCTAAATCACAGTCAGAGCTGGAGGAATTGCGTTCACTGGCCAAATGCGTGTTTGGAATATCTGACATATTAGATGTGTGTTAAGACCAAACCAGAGATGCAGTCATCATTTTATAGATTACAAGGACATATATGTTGTTGTTTTTTTTGGATGTTTTATTGGCTTGAAAACTGTATGTATAAGATGATTTAATGATACTGTATACCTCTCAAAGAAGTTGATAAACGTTGTCAGAAAATATATCATCTTGACATTCTCGGAGTAAGAGTTTCCAGGTCTAGCCCATCTTCCCATCGAAACCCTGAGGTTTGCTTAATCCTTCATCAATCAAAAACATCTCACATCTTCCGAGGAGCCTTTATTTTTTCAGCTCTCAATCAGCATTGCAGTATACGTCTGAATCATTTCAAATCTAATAGATATATTATGGGAAATATAGAGTGACCACTGATATGTCTTTCATTGTATGTCAGTGCTGTTATAAAGCATTTTTAACATAGAAATCAATGGCACCCAAGTTTGAATCTCTTAGTCTGCATTACTCTGTATTTTTCACATCTGTTCAGACGCAGCTCCTGATGAGCGCGTCTCTCAGTGACAGAGGAAAAGCCTGGGTTAAGCAAACCCTCACCTGATACTTCCTCTCTCCAAACACACATATACAATCCTGTGTGATGCAGCATGTGCTGACTGATAGATGTGGCACACTGTAATCAAACCACGCTGACAGACAGTCGCTGGGACTCAGGGTGGGTGGTAAGACATCAGTGATGATCCAAGCCGTTCCTCACACCTAAGGCAGAAGTTAGATATTGAAATATCTGTATATCTTTACCTTTACACTGTTGTACCTTATTGTACCACTCATAAAGGATGCATATTAGTAGATTAAAAGGTACATGCTAAAGTGTATACAATTATTTGTGTACTAATTTGTTGTAGGATTTACATACATAATTGTCACTCAAAAATTAAGTACATTTTTACAAATATATTATTATCATTATTATGAAATATATTCATAATGATGCATATACACATGCACATATTATATTTATAACCTTATATATCCTTTTCATTTTGAAAAATCTGAACTTTTTGAGAATTAAATATTCGGAGAGAAAAAAAAAGTACAATTACATGAATAAAGCCTTAGCATTTTCAGTCAGATAAATGAGAATTATGACTTTAATTATGAGAAGAATGTCTTCTCTGGTGTTATTTTTATTACGGCTTTAATTTCATAATGCTGTGACTTTATTCTCGTAATTCTAAATCTGTTTTCAAAACATTACTCCATTTAAACGTGTAATATTATGACTCCTTTCTCGTAAAGGCCTATTATTAAATTATTCTCAAACCATTACGTGGTTATTCTAGAAATCGTCATACACATCTGCTATTTTCTGTCTTCTAAACTTTTCCAGACTGATGATATTTTGCAAGATATTGTTTTTACATTTAGTTTTTAATTTCACACACACACACACACACACACAGAGAGATAATGACTTTTGCATAACCTGCTGCCCCGGACAAGAATGTTGATGTTTTAGACAAAAGATGTGGTTAATTAGGCAGCAAACCCATCAATTACAATAAAATGGATACGGCATGGCAGGTTGAGTTCTGTCTGAACGTGTTTTTTCAATTGATCTGTGTTTCTAAAGACAGAAGACAGATGAAAACTTATTTCAAATATTGATTTCAAAGCTGCGTTTTAGACCTGCCAGGTTTACAAACATGCTAAAAAGCTTTGGCTCTCTGCTATTACATAAGAAACACTTCCACGAGCCAAGCTGGAGCTCCTCTCTTCATTCCAGGCCCATCTGTCTGTCTTTTTCTTCACTCCTCTCACTCATCTATTCCAAAACTGCCTGTGTTTCTGTACGTTACGGCTGTATTTTGCATCGCATCTTTCTGTGTTAAACCAGTGTCAACAGATCAAGACAACACTGATGTACCTCGCCAAGACAGAGCCAAGGCCGACTTGATGTGAAATGGCATAGAACTGGATAAGATGATTAATTTAACACATGTATTAGAAGAGGAAGCAGTCTCATTAGAAACAAGATGAGCAATATGCAACAATACTGATATAAAAATGACTTTCTGCATCAGTATAAACCTTAAATGCATTATTGATAAATGTAAAATATATAAATACATAATATAAGTATTTATCTATCTAATATATATATATATATATATATATCCACATTTATAAATGTATAAATAAAATCAGCAATATGCATACTAAATTTATCCTTCTATTTATAATAATAAAAATAATGTTTATTATTATTAGTAGTAGTGCTAGAAGTAGTAGTAGTAGTAGTAGTAGATAATTAGAAATTGAATAAAGTATAATAATAATTGGAGAATAATATACAGCAGCAATATAAACTGTTTCTGTGCACAGCTTGTATGATTATATTACTGAACAATATTTATCGTCATCAATAAATTCAGTTAATCAATTCTCCAGAGCATGATAAGCATATTTGTCATTGTGTGTGATATTGTTTTATCAGCCAGTTGTTGTGCGTGAATCATGTCTTTCCAGCGAACATGTTAGGTTTGTGGCCTTGTTCCTGCAGGTCTCAATGCATTATACATGTGGAAGGGCTCATTTTCCAAACATAAATAGAAATACAGGAGGGCTGCTCCTTCAAAAAACAAGCAAGGTGCTCAGAAGAGGCATTCAGCGTATTCCTCAGTGTTGAGCTAAAATAACAATGGGCTTTGGTTAGTGTAAGTGCTAAATGCAATGAGACACCGGAGTGCGATGCTGTGTATTTTTCATGATTCAGCTGGCAGCAGCTCTATGAAACCAGAGTCCTGCAGCGATGGTCCTGTGAAAACACCAGAGAGTACAATACATTAAAACTGAGTGCTTCAGTCTGGTCCTATACGCAGGAACTCATAATAATTAAAAATGCATCATAATATTTATTATCATTATCATGTATTACATTTTTATTTTCTTTTGGAAATATCAGAAAATTATATTATGGATAGGACCCCTGCAAACTCTCAAAAACCTGAGGCTTTGATATTTTCGGACTTTAGAATTTGATCGATAGATAGACATACAATTAAATTAAACTATTTTCAAATACATCAAACAATAAAAAAAATTAATTGTATATATATATATATATATATATATATATATATAATTTAGATGTGCATAGTCACATGTATTAAAGGTGTAATTAATTGTTAACTTTCTATTAATGAATTATATATATATATATATTATCTATATAGATAGATAAATAGATAGACATACAAATAAATTACATTATTTTTAAATACATTTTTGTATTTAATAATTAAGATGTGCATACTCACATGCATTAAAGGTATATTTAATTGCTAACTTTTACTTAACTAATTAATTATTATATATTATTTATAAAATATAATTATTTATAATAAATTCAATTATTTTTAAAAGATGTGCATACTCACATGTATTAAAGGTGTAATCAATTGTTAACTTTATATATATATATATCAAAAACATAAAAAAAAACATTAAAATAATTAATAATAATAATAATAATAATAATTAAAAATCAGTGCACACACACACAGGGAAAAGAGAGAGGTATTATTTTTACTTCATCATCTCACAACAGCAAATTAAATGGAAATAAAATTGAAAAACATTTAGTTTGTTTGTTTAAAGAACATTTCCTTCTCGTTCCCCACAGTTTCTGAAGGACATTCTTGTTTGCCATTTTACCTCACTTCTACTTTACGTCTCTGACTGTTTTGCATAGGAGAAAGCGTGTTGAAGAAAGACAGAAAGAGAGTGAGAACAGAAGAAAGAAAGAGAGCGAAAGGCTGCAAGTCTCCGTTTTGTTTCCCTCTCCCAGGCCTTTTAACGACAGCCTCACCTTTTTGCCATTTCAGAGGCCAGACACTACTTCATCTGGGAAATTACTGCAGCTCAGATGATATTCCCGATCGCTGAAATACAGAGTGCTGCCTTTCTCTCTCTTCACAGTTTTATTTCATTATCACCAGTCTGAGTTATTGCGTTTTCCTGTTTCTCATTTAGTGGGTAATTATGGAGGCAGACGGGTGGAGCTGTGCCAGGCTGGGTGGAGCTCTGGAGAAGGGTTCAGGGTGAGTATATGAGCACAGGGCACTCAGAAGGGTGTATGGTGGGCACTGCAAGTGACATAGATTAAAGAGGACTGCACAAACATACCCGGGCAAGCCATTATTCACCGTGTCTCCACTCGTTTCTCAGTCTAATGAGCTCTGCCTACACTAAATCTTCTCTTATAATAGGGGCCATTTTCTCTGACCTCTTTTGGAGCGAGTGTCGTTGCGTTTTTTGTACATTTACTGTATGTCATTTGCATGGCGAAAGTTCACCGGTTGCAAATAATCTTCGATCTCATTCCCTTCGGTAAATGGTGCTTTCACAATGTGGTCAGAAGTTTACACTTGGTCTCGTCTCAGTGATGCAAGACCGCTTTCTGACCGAGATCTGGAGTCCTGCCTATCGTAATTGAGATATTAAATACATTACGCTTTTCCCCTGGAGGAAAGGTGCCTGAACAGCACTAAAAGAGAGTTATGGGAGTTTACAAAAGCAAGGCTGTAGTCATGTAGGCAACTTTTTGGTAATGGTAATGCTATTTAAAAAAAAGAATAATACCAAATTTATGGCATAAATTAATTTAAATCCTTTACCTAATTTTAATAAAATACATGTGATGGGAATACAGAAAAAGGAAGAATAACAGTAATCAATATTTTTACTTTAAAATATGCACACATTCAGTTTTTTTTTTAACGCCTAATATGTGGAAAATGCAAAATAGAAATTCAGTTATGAACTAGGCTACATGAATCATGTAGGTAACAGTTTATATTTTCGATAAAACATGGCAAAATTTAACAAACACGTAAAATAGTTGTCATTTTACAGTTTTACCGTAAAAATTATTTATTGCTTAATCAATTAATAAAACAAATATTAATCACTACCAATCATATTTGTATGCCTAAAAACAACCTGATCTCACGGCAATTCGTACATATTTTACGAGGTGGTTAATTCGTACGAATTTGTACGACCTCACTCGTACGAATTCATACGATTTATTCTAAATCGTACATATTTTACGAGATGCCAATTCGTATGGATTTGTACGAATGACCTAAACATAACCCCGCCCCTAAACTTACCCATCACGTGGTTTTAGACAAATCGTAGGACATTGTACGAATTGGCACAAATTTGGCACCTCGTACAAATATGTACGAATCGGTCGTGAGACTGTGTTGGTTAAAATCGTGAAACATAAATTGGTCGTTGTATTGTAAAATTATCAATTATAAAGATTATGTGATTGCCTGCCTATATTTTTCATTCAAAGTGACAAAGTTTACATTTAAATGTATTCATATAGCAGACGCTTTTATCGAAAGTAATTTACAGATGAGGAATACAAGCGATTCATCACAAAGAGGCAAATAAAGTGCCAGTAATGGTTCAAATCATTCCAAAATAATTCGTAACTTGCATTACTGGACATTACTGTTGGTTGTTTTACTTTTCTGTCATAAAAAAAGTTGTCATATATACAATTTTTTTCTTTTTCTTTTACTTCACACTCGTGTGTGTTTGTATATATATGTATAAAAATGTATATATAAACCCTTGCTATATATGTTACGTTGGGCTAAACGAGACTTGTCATAGCACTTGCATGTTAGTGCTCTTTTTTTGTATTTTGCTTGCTTCCATTGTCATCATGTTTGGCTAAAAGCATCTGCTAAATTATTAAATGTAAGGTACAGTAAATGATCAGCGAAGTACAGTAGGAGAACAACGAGCCTCCTTTAATGACATCAGCAGCTGTCGACCAATGGCTATGCAAATCATCTCAGCGCCGCGTCCCACAGCTGCAAGCGTCCATCATGCCTCGGGCCGAGGGGTTGCGGCCCTCATATGGAAGACATAGGTAGTAAACCTTCGCATTTTTCATCTCCTCTCACGGTTACGGCCCTGATGTAGAGCTGATTTTCTGATGGGTCCCTCGTCGGTTGGCCTGTGGTTTATATGCCATGTGTTGTTCTCTAGGATCCTCGTCAAACTCCCAGTCTCAAATGAGGATTGAAGACAAAGCTCTGAAGTGAACGATGGTACGTCTGAGCACATCTAAGCTGTATTTTTAAGAGTTTAAGGGTCAGTGATATGACGCTGTTCAATCATTTATTAAAACGTGTCAAAATGCATCAAAGTTCTCCTAAAGCCAAAACAATACTTTTTTTGATCTACAGCACTTAAAATGTTAACTACTGTATGCAGTTTTCAAGCTTTTATTATTTATTTAAAAATGCTTCTCTGCTTAATATTTCAAAACATTTTTGTCTGAAAAATTTGTGTTATTTTACAACCAAAATTCCAGAAATGTTGATGTCTGCTACAGTTGGCACAGGAGCAACAAAGGGCTGAAAGCAATACGTTCAGCTGGGAGAACATCTAGCAACTAATTAAATTAAAGACGGGGAGAAGCTCTTCAATCTGAAAGAGTGCGTAAAAATATTGTGGGAGGGATACTTAAAAAGTCATATTGCAAAGGATTTACAAATCTTAGTATCTATAATGCATAATATCATCAAAAGATTCAAAGAAACGGTGTAAATCTCTGTGTGTAAGAGACGAGGCTGAAGATCTTTGCTAGATGCTCATCTTCAGGTCCTCAGACGACACTCATCACTCATCACATGACTCTGTTATTGACATGGGCTCAGGAATACTTCCAGAAACCACTGTCAATAAACACAATCCTCCGAGACATCTGCAGATGATAATTAAAGCTCTATCATGATAAAAGAAGACATATGTGAACATGGTCCAGAAGCTCGTCGTGTCCTGTTCGACAAGGCTCATTTAAAAAGGACTAAAAATTATGCATTAGCAAAATAAAACAAATAAAAAATAAAAACCACTTAAGCAAAACATGCTCAGGTCAAAGTACACCACACACAATTCCAGAATGCATGGATTTCTGTTGAAATGATTATATTTGACACACACATTTTAACAGAGCAATGGTGAATGTACTTTTTATACCTTACGTCATCGACCCTTAATCAAATGTTGTATTTTGCGAGTGAAGCTACCTCCTTAATGACCTCGTTTGCACTACACATGACAATGTGGAAGACATTATCCACTCATTTAGAATACCACTCTTAATGGAAATGAGAAATAAATGCTCCATGTTGACATCGTCATCGCTCGGGACCGTGACCGATCTCCTCCAGGTCCTTAGCGGGTGATGTACAGGTAGGATGCAGTCGTCTGAAAGGCGGATTTGTAATTTCCTGCTAAACGAAGCCCTAATTTTGAGTGTCGCTGGCAGTCCCTCTCAACTTTCCCCTAAAAATGAAACATGTATATTTTGCTTAGCGCAGACAAAGGCAATAACTCCAGAGGCCAAATCAAGAAATCGCGATCCAGGACTTTTTTGTCGATGGATTGTGGTTCCTCAATAAACTATAAGAAAAATCTGAGATGGCCTCATTTTAAAATAAGCATGAAGAAAGAGCTGCAGGCAACAGAGGCTCGGTATGAAGGATTTATAAAGTGTTTATATAAACGCCGAGCTGACCAACACAGCATAAATGAGTGCGGACTCTCAAATTTCATAGCAAATTGCTTGTTTAAGGAGAAGCCGATAACAGCTAGGTTAACTGCAATTAGGCTTTATTAATGACCCAAAAACCCTCTGTGGAGTATTTTTCCAAACATACCAGCGATCCCTTGCCAAAAGAGATGCAGGCTGGATGGGGACCATCTCCAGAAAAACACATCTATTTATTTGCTTCCATAGTAACGTCTTTGAGAAGGTTGCAGTGTTTTATGAGACTCAATATAAAGTCAATTCTCCGTGAAGAGCACAACCCCTCCTTCTGGCCGGCGGTGAATGGCCCCTGTTACCTGTGATTTCTTGGCTCGATAACAAACAGTAGTTGTAATACTTCATCCGAGGAAGGAAGCAGAAGCTTTAGAAGCAATAAAATATTGACCTCTTCATCAGCCAAAACTAGCACAATACCAGCCTGCACGTCTGCATGCTAGCAAAACACATCAGTAGCTTTCATAATGGAGGACAAGGCCAACCGCTGGGCTTTACAGCGCAATCTGGCCTCTACGATCTATTAAGATTGATGCACTAACATTTATATCGTCAGAATGATCTGAACGGAACAATTTGTTGCAAATCTAGATTTAGCAATCTGCCTCAGGCTTTTCTCGATGGGAAGTTTGTAACTTTCCAACATCCCAGTGCAGTTATGTGCTCATTCTGCCTTTATAGTGCCTGTCTCATGTACTCAGAAGTAATGGCCTACACACTGCGTTATTTGCCCTCTGCTTTGACAAGAATCATTGTCTATGGTTTTGTAACTTGTCAACCTTTTTTTTTTTTACCTACATGGAAGGATGCAATTGTGTGTATATATATGTATATAATTTAAATTAAACACATACCTATTAAACTTCAGAATCTATGTTTTAGACACTGTTGATTCACATACAGTATGCTACCATTAATGCATACTTAAGTTCATCTATTACATTCAGATGCTGCTGCGATCTTTATTACAGTGATGAGTGACAAAAGCAAATTAAACCCTGCGACTCGTGACGATACCTTGATGTGCAAAGACATGAAACGGTCGGTCTGTGCAAAAAACTGAATGGTATTTTTTACTACTGATACAACACAATGTCCGACTCATTCACAACTTAAGCCCTATTCACAACAAGCACGATAACGATATAGATAACGATGATCATTCTCAATGTTAAAGAATAGCAGACTACAAACTACAACGATAAAGGCACAGAGAAACGATATCATTGGAATCACTTTCAAAGCAATTTTTTTCCAGATGAGGAACGCTACAAACATTGACAGCCAATCAGAATCCATCCTGTTCTCACAAGCTCGAGAATTTAAAGCGACGGACGCACATGCACTTAATATAAAGAGACAACATAATTTGCTGGTGTGGACGCTAATATCAATAGCTTTATCGTTATCTTCATAGTTATCATGCTTGGCGTAAATGGACCATTCTCTGTGAATTACCGCCACCTAACACATTTCAACGGTTTGAGTTAAAAAACAAAGGAAACAAAGTCACCTTCATCTCGGATGCTCTGGGGATCAGCAGATAAACATCACATTTTCATTTTTGAGTGAACTATCACTATACTGAAGTTGAACAATTCTAATGAATTTAGAAGTTAGGCTAAATGTAGTCAATCATTTTTACAGTTTAATTATTATTTAACATTGAATAGTCCATTAGGCGGATACTTTTATCCAAAGCAACTCACATTGCGTTGAAGGTATAAATTTAGATTTGACCAAATCTTGCTCCCCCTGGGAATGACAGTGGCATTGCTATAGAAGAGGTCAGATTAAAACTTATATTGTCCTTCTTTGGCTTTGTGTACCTGCATCTTTTAATCCTACCTCCTTCCTCCGATGCGTGTGCTCAAACATCTACGGATAACCAGACAGTGAGAAATCGCTTCTGTGTTGCCAGTGAGATGTTTAACACACTCCAGGGCAAGAGAGGACCTTTTTATTAGCCATCACTCATCAGTAGATGGGGCCGGGGAGCAAACAGGGGGTCAGGAGGCCAAAAAACGGGACGCAGCGAACCCCACAAGACTTTCAAGCCGGGTTTGAGTGAGTGAGAACACAGGGGGAGACATAACTCTCTCCTCTTTCATTTTTTGAGGGTTGAGAGGGAGACAGACGAAGAGATGGATGGAGCTAAAACAAAAAGCTGGAAATGTCTGCAGAATGTCATCGGAACGATATGCGTGCTTTGGCCAAGACAAACTAAACATAAAACCCTCCAAACGGACAGTGGCGCTTTCCCTCGTAGACTCGCGGCCCGCTCAAGGCCAAAAGACCCACCGAAGACGTGAAATATCAAACAGGACCTTCTCCCTGTGGTGTTGTGAGCCAATTATGTAATCAGAGAAACTCCTCTGAAGTGCCTGCTGAGAATTAGCTATCCATCACTTCTGTATACGAGGCGGCGCAGATATATGTGACACTCCCAAAAAGCAAAATCACTCCAGATGACTAATGTAGTCTGTATAGTGTATTTGTATCTAGTTGTTCTGATATGAATGGCTTGAACCCATTTAGTGTTTTTGAATTCATACAGACTTGTATGAAAGTCGTATAACATCTGTCAGATTAATACTGGCCCTACACTTAGCTGCCAGATCTTTCTTATTCAGTCTTTTCTCTTTAACAGTGGTATAATCCACAGGTGGGCCTTGTTATAGCAGTCTCAACACCTCAATTTTGTGTCTGACCCTGTCTGACATCTTAGCCAGTAAGCACTTGAAGAACTCTTAATGTAGAGAGCGATTGTCTGAGCTTGTCTTCGTAACTTAGCACGCGTGGATATAGCACTGAGGTCCACTGAATACTGGATAATAACCTGGACTCCTAGATTTCTTCAACTAATGATTACTATTTGTGAAAGCTATCAATACTTTAGGAGTTCCACATCAGCAAGGACACATTCGCTCCAAGGTACATTGACATTGTATACTGATTGTTGATCATACAATGTGCCTCTACATACATTTCTGCAACCCCGTAATTATGTACCTTACAGCACATTTCGCCGCAGTTTCAAAGTGCACTAAAACGATTGACCGTGTGACCGTGGCACGTTTGTATTAGGTTGGTACAGGTAGATATTGCATTGTTTTTTTAATCTTTTTCAGTTTTGCATATAAAAAAAAAAATATATATATATATACAGTATCTCACAAAAGTGAGTACACCCCTCACTTTTGTTGCCAGCAGTTCAGACATTAAT
>JAUCMS010000059.1:742658-760452 GCA_032357445.1 Enteromius radiatus
TCCGGAGCTGAAGTGACCTGCTGCAGACCAGATCTTTCACCTGTAGAGGACATCTGGAGCATTATTAAACATAAAAAAAACAACGTCAAAAATGACCACAAACTCTTCGGTAATTCAGGCAAGAATTCTAACACCAAACCTCCAGAAACTCATGATCTCGATCACCAGGCGTCTTCAAACTGTTTGAAGAGGAGATGCTACACCATGGTAAATATTTAAAATGAGCTCATTTAGTGCATAGCATTGTAAAATGTTTCAGTTTAAACATTTGTTATGTCATCTATGTCCTATTGTGAATAAAATATTGTTTTTACTGGGTTGTGAAACCTGCTAAAATATGCTCATACTACAGATAGTTCTTATGTGGTGCTTCTTGTTTAAATAATTTTTAATTGGACAGTGCCTTTTTTTTTCTGAAGATTTATGGAGCCCTTTAGTTATTTCATATCCAGACAGACGTGACTGTAAATGCTGCTTGCCTTTTAAAGGGATAGTAAATGAGCGCAGATCATATAAATGAGCATCTGCATTTCCATTATGAGGACACAGACTCTTCTTACACATTTGGCTCTCATCTCACTGCCTGACCTATGGCACAGGCCTAGGACAATGAGCATCGCGCTAACGCTAATTATCGCTAAAAGTGACATCATTCTCAGGCTTTAATAGAGACATAAGTGTGGGTTATAGATTCAGACAGAGTCACACGGATGTGACATGATAGACTTCAGAGGTCAGAAGTCTGGAAACTTAACAGTCTGTAAAAGTCTCGAAAATGATGGGTTTGCCATGTCAGTAGTTATTACCTCGTGAGATAGTCTAGTGAATCTCCCAGCTCTGGTTGATGTCTTACTCAGATTGCTTGAGCATTGTAAATATTGAACAACGTAAATCTTTAATTTAGAGATAAACCTAATTCTTTATTACATTTTATCAGCGGCGAACAAATAAAAACCCAGATGTATCAACATTATTTTCTTTCAAGCACAAAGCTAAATGCGAATTTATTAAACCTTATAATTGATATGCGTACCTATAGAAAAATAAATACATCAAATTAAATAAATCATTGAGGTCTCATGTCAGAGGGAATGAGAAACAACTGTTTTAGTCTTGTCTTCTGGTCAGTATCACATGAACCTTTAGATGGCAGTCTAGCTCTGTAGGAGAGATCGGTTGGGCTCCAGTGCACAGGCTGTGATGTGTCTATTGAGGGGAAGTGTGTCTTAGCACGTCCAGAGCAGGAAAGGGTAAATTAGAAAGCGTAATTAAACCGTATTGACACCATATGTGCTCCGCCTCTCTCAGCATTTGAGCTGTGTGGAGGTGTTTAACCTGTAATTACAGACAGACTGCCTCCAGACTGATTTATATAACCACACACACACACACACACACACACACACACAAAAGTCTTGTAACATGTAAGTGTCAGGCAGTGTGTAGATGCACTGTAAGCAGGTGTCCGTTTGGTCTTGACTTTGTGAAGATTAGGCATATAAAAAAAAAACAAAAAAACTTGCAAATGAAGAAATATTACAGGTTCAATACAAGTTAAGCTTAGTTGACAGCATTTGTGGAATAAGGCTGATTTTGCTCAGAAATCAAGGTTACAGTGAGGCATATTTTAAAAACATCCTCATTATTATTATTTTTAAATATTTAAAAGTGATGTTATATAGATTTGTTCCTATACTAAAGCCATGTAAAATGGCTTAAAATCAAACAAACTAATAAAACATAAATGAAATTAAATAATATCAAATTAAATTCAATTTACATTGACGCCATGAACAGTACTCTTAGAATGGTTAAAAAATAAAGTTTTAATGTTTTAACATATTTTAACGTTTTATAAAATATAAGAAAAAATAGGCCCCTTCAAATGCCTTTGAAACAAGCCAAAAACCAGGAATATTCCTTTGAAATATTTTCCCGCTTTCCCTCTCAGTGTAATTGCTGACTCTGCACATTAATTATTAGTTTCATGACATCATGTCTGCACACACCTGTTTCATATGCGTCATGTGCCTTCTTTTTTCAAATATTTATCAGTTCCTCTCTTGTAGTATTAACAATTCACAGATGTTGTGTATCACTCCTACGCTGGAACACTATCTATTTTCACATTAATTCTCATCTACTTTAAACTTTTCATTTAGGCCGAGGCCGAATAAACAGCGCGCTCTCGTTTTTATTGTTAAAAAAAAGTATAATTTTTTTATATATTAAGCACAAACGTCCCATGAAGTAACCTTGTTTGTGCAATGAAGCACAGCTACACACTTTTACACCAGCATCAGGTCTCAATTAGCAACTTTTCTCCCATTAACCGTTTTTACGCGCCCGGTTTTCTAATACTGACAGAGTTCGGAGGTTATCAAAACAGCGTGACACTGTATTATGATGTCATCACATGCCCTGTGGGACAATGACATTAACAAATGGCTTGTTAGCGCCTGATACGGGACTTAAAATAAACACCAAAGTCATCCAATACAGCTCAAATCTGCAGGCAAACATGATTAAACTGTTTTGAGGGTAGCCAAACTTTGGCCCACACAGTAACTTGGCAGCTCCGTGAGGGATTTTAAAGGCTAACGGTGTAGGCAGATCAGTATAAGGAACATTACTGCCTGTCTAAATATTAAAAGCAGTCGGCTTGAGTCGCAGACAGATATACAGAGAGATTATTTGACCCCTGGACTTGTTTATGAAAGTCAGACAAAATAAGCGGAGGAGTGCAATCTCTCCAGCTCGCGAGGGACCGGTTGTGTGGGTGGATCGCTTCGCTGGAGGAGCCCCAGATGGCTCCAGCTCACCGTATCCCATAATCCTTTACCAGGCCCATAAGAAAGTGTGGAGAGATGCAAAGAACAGAGATGTGTAAAACAGTGAGTTAACAAGTACGCAATCTGTTGAGATCTGGCACGGTGCAAACATGCACACATACTGTACAAGTCACGCAGCAAAGCCAAACATAGCATCAGAAACCCTTCTTCTGATTCGGACTGAAAGCAATACATAACTTACAGTTACTGTAAGATCTCGATTTTTTTTCATCAAAGTCAAAAGGGTAAGTAGCTATCACAAAACACTAGCTGATTGATCACAGTACATTAAGCAACCGTGCATCACAGGTTTTCCCAAATGTTATGTTTAAGTATGTACAAAAAGTTAATATCTAATAATATTAACGTCTGTTAAGAGCTAATTAAATATGCACTCATTTGCATGCATTTCCAGATCAGAAATCTGATAAAGCCAGTTCTTGTTTCATTCCATTAAAGGGATTTTTGTTTTAATCCCTCCATAAAAAAAAAAAAATATATATATATATATATAAATAAAAAGAAAAATACTGCAAGAGTAAATAAATACAATAAATACATAAAAAAAAATCACCATGTGTTTAGGAATAAAAAGTTATAGTGTGAATCATATATGACCACATATTTTTTTTTATGTATATTAAAACCAGTGGTGTAGTCTACGTGACACGCAGGTATATGCTATACCCTCTAGTAAAGGTGAAGGATTTGCGTTTACTCGCTTAAAAAAATCAGCTGCATATGTCACAGACCTTTCACATGTTCATTCATGAATTCACCCTGTCTGTGTTTTAGTAAGCCTGCTCCTGAAGATGCTGCTGCTTCGGATGAAACAGTGGACAGGAACGTTAACATTGTAGAAACTACAGAAAAGGAGCAAAACAAGCCTGATACTATCATACGCGGTTCAGAAAACAAGTGATTTCTATAAACAAAAAGTTAATATTGATTCGGATTGAAAGCAATACATAACTTACAGTTATAATAATTTACTTTACACAAAGACCCAAAACTGGATCCATGTGCAAATACTATTCCATTAATTTTATGTTTTATATTATTAGCTGGGAAGAGTCCTAGTGAAGTGAAGCTTTCATTTGATGATTTTTCTTTATAGGAGCAAACACTATTTTATTTGAATTCAAGGCCTTTGACACTATTTGAGAAGTGCAAAGAGCAGTCACCTCACTGAGAAGCTGTTTTTAGTTACTAGCTCTCAGTTTAAGCACTCGTAAGCAGTCACCTTGACAAGGGCATAACCCAGCTGGAGTGTAATGACTGTTGTCCTGTCAGCATGTAATCTCCCTCACGCTCCTCCCCGGACTCCTCCAGGTGTCACCGGCTCTGGTCGAGTCCTCCAGGGCTCGGCTGCGGTTCAAAGCTCTGACTGATAGGGTCGGCGCTGCTGACCTGTGCAGCTGGAGAGCCGCTGAAGGCTGGATTTGTGACATCATCGCTAAGTCCTTTCAATTAGCGCCGGGCCTGTCATCAGCCAGCCTCTGATCCTCCACAGCGTACAGGTGGAGCTTCAGCCCAGGTGTTCACGGATGGATTTACAGGAATATTCTGGGTTTAACACAAGTTTAATAGACAGCATTTCTGGCATGACATGATGAACACAAAAAATGCATCTTAAAGGGGTCACATGATGCTATTTGAACAATCATTATTTTGTGTATTTGCTGTAACGGTGTATATTGACATGCTTTAATGTTCAAAAAACGCATTGTTTTTTAAATACTGTACATTACTGCAGCTCCTCTATGCCCCGCCTCTCTCAAACATGTCGTTTTCTGCAAAGCCCCTCCTTCTAACAAGCACGGTCTGCTCTGATTGGCCAGATGACACAGTGCATTGTGATTGGCAGAACACCCCAAGCATGTGTCACAAATGTAACGCCCCTTTCCATAATCACAAGACTACACTAAAGAACAGGACAAATAGAAATCGCCTTATATGACATGAATATATATGAAAATACTATAATTTTCAGTTCTTCTTGATGTATTTACTACACCACTGTTGTTAAGTGTGGAATAATCACTTGTTAAAGGTTTAGGGTTAGTAAGACCTTCGTTCATGTTCAGAACACAATTTTTTTCATGGGGTTATGGGGATTCGATACGCTTCGACTAACCCATTAAAAGCCTCTTTACCTGCCGCTCTGACAGTTGAAGGAACACTCCTCATCCGCGTCTGGCTCGGTTCCACAGAAGCTACAGCACGGCCAAGATCTTCAGGGCCCCTGCGAGGGGCCACCAAGACAAAAGACAGCCAATTAGTACCTCTTTGGCAGAGAGCAAGAAGTAGCTGTGGTGCACGAACACCCCAAAACAGCACGATAAAGACTTATCACGCTGTGCGTCTGCGCTGGTTTACTGCTATATATGGAGGCTGACATTATAGGAAGATGCATGCAGACAATTTGTTTTGCTATTCTCCAGCGCTGCAGCTTGGAGCGTACATGAAAGCACGGAGGAGAATAGAGGCATTCGGAGGATATATGAGGAGCCATGTATTACAGCCGTTTAGTTCTGCATGGAAAACGTCAAGCGCTCTGTGAGAATGCTATAGGATCAAGCCAGCAGAGAGCCGGTGTTTGTCTAAAACAATGTATCAGTCTGTGAGATTTCTTTTGTTCGCTGAATATTGCCAAAGGCACAGAAAGAATGGACGTATGCTTTTTTAGAAAGCGCTCTGCAGTTTGTTTTATTCCACATGTATCTTCATGCCACATCCTCCTGCCAGAGGAACAATGTTTTTGATGGCAACGAGAGAAACAGAGAGTAACGGGAAGCACGAAGGTCTACTCAAACAAGATCATATAGACGACATTTTGGCTCAAACTGAAAAATACCTCAGACATGAAGAGTATTATGTATTATTACATTTTTAAAATAATTGTAATAAGCATATATATATATATATATATGTATAGATGTTTTATAAAGATAAAAAAAAAAAAAACGTTTATACTTTGACTAAATTTAACTTAAAAAATGTAAATATAAATACATTTAAAACAAATAAATAAATAAATAAATACACATAGACTTCATCTCATTTAAGTTTTTATAATAAATATATACATTTTATTCCAACATTTATTACATAATTTTCTTTTATATCTTCAGAGATCCTACTAATGCAACATTCACATAATGTTTTGATAAATGCTAAAAATGATCTGTGCATCTTGATGGGTGCTTTTATACAAAGTGACTGCATCCATAGCATTTATTTCATCAGTAAATGCATTCGAGGGAATCGAACTCATGACCTTGATGTTGGAATCATGAACACATTACAGTACGCCGTATAGCTTCTGTAAGTGTCGTGCGCTGCGAGCATTACCTCGAGAGCAGCTCAAGAAGTCAGATTCTCGGAACCGACCTGGCATATAAATATGCAATTCTGATTCAATGAACTTTCCAGTGGGTGTTGTGACTCATCAATACCAAGAGAAGAGGCTTTTGAGCTGGCTTGGCAGCAGTGTAATTTATGAACATTAAATTAATAGTGAAGCCTAGTCTGGACAAAATGTTATATTATTCCTTTTTCCACAATTCCCGTTCAGAACAGCATTCGGTCTCATCTTATCTGAAAGTACACCTGTGTTAATGGATTGCACAATTTCTCTGTATTTGTATGTCAGTGGTTAAACCGTGTGACGCATGAAAGAGACAGAGAGAGAGAGAGAGAGCTTGCATTTCTAATGGAAGGTGATGCAACAACATAACATCTTTCTCGTTCTTGTTATTTTAAAGAAAGTATTGCAATGGCACATTAATGGTAAATTTACCCAAAATTGGGATTTTGCATAAAAAGCTAGCTCCACATTTGATTCTTATCTCACACATGTTCTGTTGACTCAGTTCAACACTAAAGCTGCTCTGTGGCACAATCACACGCGGCCTCAGAGCAGTGACTCAGACTCTACAGATCTTTATATTTTAGATATTTTAAATATTTTAACATGCCATTTATTCCTCTGATTTTAGCCTCATTATTCCAGTCTCATGATCAGTCTATTATTCTTATTTGCTGCTAAAAAGGTATTATTATTATTATTAGATTTAAAACAACTGAGTAGATTGTTTGTTACACATTTCATTTGATGAATAGAAAGTCATTTATCTGAAATATATATTTTTAGTAACATTATAAATGTCTTTCAATAAATAAATAAATACAATAAAATAAAATAAAAATAGATTATACTGAATTTAAAATTTTGAATGGTACAGTGTTTAATGCTACAAAAGCTTTTTTTTATTTCAGATAGATGCTGATCTTTAGATCTTTCTATTAAAGATACAGAAAATTCACAGAAATAAATTATAGTTTGCAAAATATTCATATAAAAAGCAATTTTACTAAATAGTAAAAATATTTTACAATTTTACTGCTGTATTTTGGATTAAATAAATGTAGGAGCGAGACAACATGAGCAATGCTGACAACCTCTGCCTTCATCTGCCAGGAGTCATGCCATCTGAGGCTCACACAAGCCTGTCTAAACAAAATCCACGCCAGCTTCATCTGGAAACCAAAGATATCTTAAACAAACATTAGTGTCTGCATCCTTCTGGATGGGAAACTCTGCAGTTTGGTGGCCAAACGATGCCTCAATAGTGTGCAAACACTAGATGCACATTCACACGTATTAACCTAAAAGTGCGGATCTGATTTATCCTAAACAAACAGATTGATGGATTGTGGAGAATGTTTCCAGGAAGATGGGCCTGGTGCTTTTTGGGCCCAAATACGCCAACATTAACATTAACCAAAGCGCCTGAGCGAGAAGAAGACGTGTCTGCCAGCAGTCCTGTAGCCGAGGAGGGAGAGAAGAACAGAAAGAAGGAAACGCTGCACTGAAATGCTAGATTGAATGTTACTGTCTGCCATTTGTTCTGCACTACAAATTGTCCAATATACTGGAATGCACATAATAAATCACTGACGTATCACGTTTCACAGCAGCTTTACATCCCCTTACAAAGCCAAGCAACACAGCGCTTCTCCTCCAGAGGCTGTTTAAGGTCATGAAAACTTCTGCCATACAGTGCTAATTAATTGTGAACTAGTTTATTTCAGCGATCTTGGTGAATGAGGTAAATTCAGCTCGAACACACGCTGTGTTTATTGTGGTGCGCTGGAAATCATCGTTAATGCTTTAAGAGGCTGTATTAATGTGTGCATGCCATAAGAATATCAGGTTTTACTAACATCTGCAAAAATTAGATCATGCTCACGTAATTCAGAATTATTTTGATTCTTGAGCAAATGACTCTTTTGGGGTAGTTCTTTTTAGTGAATCAAAGAATATACTGTGACCTTCCGATTGATTGACGCTCATATGAGCTGCTTCTTTTAGTGAATCAAAAACATACAGTGCAAGTCCAATTACTGAATTAATGAACATGTTTCCAAAAGCATTGTGCGTTGAGACCATTAGTGGCAATAGGCCTACGATCTACCTCGGCTTAACGATGCTTTTGAGGAATTCAGCCCAGTCTGATTCATAGACAATGATTCCCCAACATTGTTCAGTTTATTTAAAAATATATATTTTCATTTACGCCATTATGTTTGGTTCCCTATTTAAACAACTGCATTGTGTTAAACTGACTTGAAACTGTTTTTTTTTTGTTTGTTTGTTTCAACTCAATATTTTCATTTTGAAAGAACACAAATGATTTTACTTGTGTAACTAGGAAGTGGACTTCCCCTTCCCATCATGCTTTGCACAGGGCTGGATAAGGATAGTAAATCTTGAAATAAAATGTTATTTTACGCATTTTTATTAAGATGATAAAACTAGGAGACTTGTTAATGTTTAATGCTCTTTTATGCTTGTGTTATGCTCTGCTATGTTAGTGTTTTTGGGGGTTACCATTGTGGTAAAGTGTAGATCATGTGCTTGGGGACCTGCTAACATGAATCAAAGTAGTTTTAATACTACTACTACTACTAATAATACTTTCATTTACTTCCATAAGAAATATGAGGGGAAAAAACCCCAAACACTATTTTCTCTGTATATGTATGCTAGCACCTTTACCTTTTATCTGCGGCTCATAGTGCATAACAGATATCCTGAGCGCCAGTAATGATCCATAACAATGTGAAATCCATCTCAATCTCTCTCTTTGAAGCTCTCCTAAGTGAGCTCATATCCCTGCCCACATCTGTCAGTGTCCAGGAGCCAGCTGTGGACGCTCATCTCATTACGCATAGTCAATGAATGAGGCTGTGAGCCGATTGGTTTAGGACGTCGTGATGAGATGTTATTTCCATTATAGGCCAGTCTGGATGCACGTGTCGATGACTGTTGTTCATAAAACAGCGCTGCAATCATGCTGTCAAGTGTATCTTCTGCCTCTTTTCTTATCTTTTCTTCGGCGGATCAGCAGGAGCTTGTGAAATCCCAGTTCACGCACACATGCTCTTTTGCTGCTGTGCTTTTTCAATCATTGACAGCGTTTTCTAGTCTTCCAGCGGTCTCTGAACCTGCTTTCTTCACACCACAGTGAGGATAGGTTTTTATGTGCTCTCTTTACTTTACTTTACTAAAAATAAAAACTTCTTCCCGCAGCCATCTCAAGTCGAAGAAGCAAAGAGAAGAGTCTATCAATCAACACTGTTGTTTGTTTACACTTTATTATTTCCCTCTGAAATCATTGATATTCATTCATTGGTTGCTCCAAAAGTAAAGTATGCCATTTGCAAGCAGTCTGAATTTCAGTTTACATCATAGGTGAGAGACCACAATTATAATCATCTTAATATTCAGACCAACTGTTGAGCAAAATTGCTTTTATACAACAGTTAAGCATATTAAATCCTAGACACAATATTGATTCCGGCCGAGTAATAAAATGAATGATTCAATAACTCAGACCCATTTAGTTTCTGAACGAATCAGCAATTTATCAGTGAATTGTGAATGATTCAGTGACTCACTCATGAAGACAAACACTTTTTTTCTTCCTGAATCAATTAGTGAATTAATGATTCAATGATTCAGTCATTGAGAGCCATTTGTTGCCAGCTGCTAGTGTAAAAATGTACCTATTGACACTCATAAGGATTCTTGTTTCGCACCTGAATAAATAAACGTTTTGAATGAATCATTTGAGTCCTAATAACTTGCTCATAAAGCCAGTCAGTTGTTCTGTTCTTGATTTAATTAGTGTTTTTGAACAAATTGGTTAAATGAATGATTCAGTGACTCCTTGATTAGTTCCTGAAATATCTTGGTGAATGATTCAATGACTCCCTCATAAGGAATCACTTGTTTGCTAACGAATAACTCACTCATGTTCACTCAGACTTATTTTGCTCCTGTATTAATTAATGATTTAGTTACTCACCCAGTGGTGTAAAAATGTAATCGACAGTTTGAGTGAATGATTCAATGACTTGGATTCATTTGTACTTGAATAAATAATTGCTTTGAATTAATAAATTGAGTGTTTGTAAAAAAGTCAGTTGTTTTGTTCCTGATCAAATTAGTGTTTTGAGTATGATTCAGAGACTCCCAAATAAAAACCGAATATCTTTATAACCGAGTGAATGATTCAATGAGTCACTTGTTTGTTCATTAATAACTCACTCGTGTTCACTCAGACTTATTTAGCTCCTGAATGAATTAGTAAATGAAAAGCAAATTAATGATTCAACGACTCACTCGCTGACAGCCATTTGTCACCATTTATTCACATAACAATGTACCTCAAGCATGCAATTGCTACCAATAATTTTAGTGTGTGCATGCAGAACTTGATCCAATATTATTTGACAGTCGCAAACCGTAGTGATTCTTTTGTGGGCTGCTGAGTTCATGCTTACTCCTTTATTTCAAAAGATCAATTAAAATGTTATTTTTTTCATCATATGTGCCATATTTCATCATATGATTGTATCTTGTACTCCAGAGAGATGAGCAGCAGTCTGAGCTGCTGTGTGTCATCTGGTGTATAGAGAACTGATAAGAGCCCTCGGTGGTCATATATCACCCGTGCGTCCTTCCTCCGTAAATCCTGCTAACGGCTTGCTCATTTGGATTGATTGCGTACGTCAGCACTCGTAACTTACCCACATACAAAGGACAGAGGATGACAGACATGATGTATTTCTTGCACACTGACACATGCACAGATGCACGGCCTGCGATGAAGCCGGGCGCTCGTTCTGTTCCTCAGGGAAGCACGCGAGTTGCTCTGAAACACTGGACATTGGCCTTTATGGGCTTTGCGCACATGCATGAATATCATTCGCTGCCATATTGAGCGTGTATTTGCATTAGTGGAGGAAGACGTGATGTGTTTGGGAAACGTGTTATTTCGACGATAAAGAATCTGGTTTGATTTTGTTCGAGAACACGATGTGCGTTTCATTTGACAATGCGGCGGTAATGTCATAAACGCTCTGAGATTGTGAGGAGGTTAGATAAGAGCAATAAATGGCAGGTATAAAACCATATCTAACATGCATACACAAACTTATCAGGGTTCTGTAGATTTGACGATTTAAACACTTTTAAAAATAAAGGAGGTTCTTCACAGCAATGCCACAATTCAGAACTCCTGAAACGAATCGATTTGTACAAGCCTCATCGTTCTAAAAAAGCGAGGTGTGCACAGCTGAATTTTTGGTGTCACATGATCCTTCAGAAATCATTCTAATATATTGATTTGCTGCCTTTTTATTATAATTGTTTCTGAGTTAATAATAAATGCAATTTTTTTCCCCCCTTATTTATATTTTACCGACACTTTTTAACAATTTAATGCATCTTGTCTGAATAGAAGTATTAATTACTCCAAAAAAAGAAAAAAAAATCATTAGCCAAAGTTTTGGATGGTGATGTATCCTGGGTGTTTTGCAGCAGCAGTGATATATTTATTGAATTAAACACTCTTGTGTTTTTCTTGCTCAGGTGCTTTGTGTTTTCATGGGAGTAGTAAAACCAGTGCTCCCTCGTCTCGCTCCTTTCCCTTAGTGCCCTTCATCTTAAAGTGTGTGTGTGTGTTTGGAGGGTCTGAGCAGATGAGATTGAGAGAGGTTAATAGCTTGCACATTGGCACTTCTCTAAGACACACACAAGTCGATGTTTACAGTCATGTTTCGTCTGGGATAAGGAGCAGTGCCTTTCAGCCGGAGGTCACACACTTTTTTCTTTATGAGAATATGTGAAGTTTTCTTTGCGTATCACACGTTGTCATCGATCTCTGATGATGGCTAATGCCGCTTTGCTGATATGACTTTACATATACAGATGCTTCTGATCTCATCAGTTGAATTGATGTATGAACATTTTATGCATTTGCTTCTGAATTATTGCACAAACGTTTCTCCCACGAGCCGAAAGCTCACAGATGATCTGCATCGAGGCGACTGATTATATGTTCGATTGATGCTGCGTGATTGCACCGCATATATTTTTCATCGCCAGTCAGAGGAATATTCACATATTTTGAACTTTGAACTTTGTAAAAGTCATGAGTTGTTCTTTTGGCAGCACACACTGAATGTCGTGGTGTGTTTGGATGGCAGTGTTTATTCTGTGTAAAGCTCTTCAGTGCTTTGTGTTTAATGCACAACTTTGCTTTTAGTGAATTTCTGATATTTTTCACCGGTGGTTGTTGGCTTTGCCATTTTTTTCATAAAAACTCTTAGAGATGAAATGCCTGTTAGCTTAGATGATGGAAACTATTTCCCGGATTGCTTGAAAGAGCTGTTATTGATTTGATTTATGTATTTTTTGGTCGAGTGCAAGGTGAGGTGAGCTCTAAAGTCACGGTGACTGGTGTCCTGAACTCTCAGTTTATGCAATGCATGTCAGTATTTATAATAAATATGAATATTATTGTGATAATGTGAATATTATCTTCGTATCTGAGGTTGTTGACAGATCAAGGAAATAGAAATGTAAAAGAGAAATATAAAGTCATAATGAAAACAATACATGTGGGTTCCTCATGCTCATCGAGGCTGCTGTTTAATGATTAATCGTCATTAATCACATCCAAAATAAGTTTTTGTTTACATAATAAATGTGTGTATGCTGTGTATATTTTATATATGTATATATATATATATATAAACACATGCAAATAATTACAAAAGATTTAGTGTATGTGTTTGTATTTATATATAAATAATAAATGTACACAGTATATTATGTTTTATTTCGGATGCGATTAATCATTCGAAAGCACTATTTTTAATATGCTTTCAATTATATTTATTCATGTGAAGCAAAGCTAAAGTTTTAGTGTCTTTACTCTTCAGTGTCTTATTATCATTCAGAAATAAGTAATAAATAAATAAATATAGTAGTAACATTTAAGTACAATTACGTATTATAGCCATCACTATATTCATTTATTTCAATAAATAAAATGTGATTAAATAATTAAGCAATTATTATTATTTTCATTTATTCATTAAGAAAATAGTATTTATATGGTTAGATGATTGTGCATGAACATAAAAAACCAAATAAATAAATATTTAATTTAAACTAATTTATTATTTTCAAGAAAGTGAATGAATCAATCAATCAATTAGTCAGTAATGTTATTTGAGCGGCAACTTATCAGTTGTCAGAGCTGTTTAAAATCGTATGAAGATAAGAACAATATTCAACATAAATTGCTTCATTCATTTATCTCAGTATAACACAGTTACTAAATGAAAGAAATCAAATGTTACTCTGGTTGTTTGATTGTTTTGGCACTTCTAGCTGAGCTGCAGTCTGACCTCTCGTAAAATTTCAAAAACTGCTGTAAATTGATCCTGAGGTCAGCCTGACCAGGTCTGAGTGCGCAGATAACCAGATGAGGCTCTAGAAGAAAAACAGCCCACTTTTCTGATGCTTTTAGGAGATTCTAGCTAACTCTAGTTATCCATTAAGAGCAAACAATCAGCGAAACAGCACCTCCCACGGCACTAATGGAAGATAAAAACCCTGTTTCTGCTCTCCACGCGCATCAGACTGTTTGATTTGAGCTGAATTTGACTAGCAGTACTGTTCAAGAGTAGTACGATGAATGTTTGCGGATAGTGTTGTCAAAAGACCCAGTACTTCAGCAGCAAAAAAAAATGTAAACGTCACGGTACCAGTATTTTTTAAGTACCGCGGACCGAATCTTGGAATCCAGTTTAAAAACTGAATGTAGCCTAGAGTTTGCTACTGTATGTGAACTAGTATCTGTAAACACGAAGTCTCAACAAGTCAACATGTTCTGTGCCTCTCTGTGTTAAAGGGATAGTTCACCCAAAAATGAAAATGTGATGTTTATTTGCTTACCCCCAGGGCATCCAAGATGTAGGTGACTTTGTTTCCTCAGCAGAACACAAACCAAGATTTTTAACTTTAACCGTGGCAGTCTGGTAGTCATTTAATGGAAGTGGATGGGCACCAAACCAGCAAATAAACATCACATTTTCATTTTTGGGTGAACTATCCCTTTAACGAATGAATGGCAGAGTTTTCTCTCTGGTTTTCTCTTGACAAGAAGTGCATTTATTCAGTCGCAGAACATCTTTATAATTACATCAAACGAGAGACGTTTCAGACGCATGCTACACTTCACTCAAACAAGCAGCGTATCCTTTCATTTCAAAGCACAAAATAAACTGTGTGCCTACAATAGTGTGGTCCGTTAAGTCATGAAGCTTGCAGAAAGACTTTAAAACTGTGCAAGCATGTGTTATATATTTTATACAAGTCTCTGAAATGGTTTTGAGATCGGTCCTAGCACTCATCTAACACCTGATTTAACTCGGTAGCTCGTTAATAGAGATTTTAAGACCTGAAGCGGGTCAGAAAAGGCATGGGCGTAAATTTCATTGAACAGTAGGGGGAGGACAATACACATCAAATTTCTCGCGAGCAATTGTTGAAAGGGGAAACACGAATGATACAGTCATATCGTACTTATGAAGATATGTGGAAACTTTGCTTCTATCATCTTCTATCATCCCGCAACGTTCGCGGCGCTCCCTGAGCAAAACGTTCAGACAACTTTCGTGCGAACACACAATGGGACCCGTTCGGTAATCCGTGCCTGTGAATGGCTATAGTCAATGGTTGACGTCAATCGTGATTAATTTCAGAAAAATATGCGATTTAATTCATATATATATATATATATATATTTTTTTTTTTTCTTTCTTTTAATTGATTGACAGCACTAGTTATTATAATTAAGTTGATTTTCATATTCAAAGGTTAGTAGTAAATGAACTCTGTAGACATGTATTAGCCTGTCGGCCATTATTCAGCTGAGTTTTAGTTTTGTAATGGATTTTAGCCTGTGGTGATGTGACTTCTTAATGTCACATCTCTGTTTCTCTGTGTGTTTACTTATTCAGAGCGAAGGAAACAGCCCCAGGAACTTTATTAATGGCAGCTCTGCAACGGATGCGTGCAATTTCACCGTGCTTGTGTTGTCAAACGCTGCTGATGTGTTTTTTTAAAGAAGGAGGAATGTATGGGTCGATATGAGTGACTGAAGCCCGTTGGCATTTGCTTTGTGTAGGTAGATATTTTCTTGGGTGACGTCTAGACCAGTTGTGTGTCGGGCTGCATCTTTAATAATGTTAATAAATAACAAACACAAGGCTTGTGTCTGATGCAGCAGATTTTGAGCTTTATTAAAGATGAGATCGCACTGAATAGCATTCATGTAAATGCGCAGCCACTCAGCTGATGGTTATTAAATGGCTCTCTCTGTACTTGATTCTGATTGGTTAGATTGAGCAGTCAAATATTTTTGAATAATAACCCAGATATTTGCTGAGAACTGCAGCGTGGCTTTGTACATGAAGTTGTTTGTTTGTTGTTTATGATTGTTATTTATTTATTGTGCACAAAACAGTATTAAAAGATGTGTATTAATTTACTTCAAAAAAATTGCATTACTTAAGTAGATAAATAAATAAAATGAATACAGTTTTATTTAATTATTGTTATTATCCATGTATAAACATCAAAACAATACAAACCTAAATAATTTAATAATTTCACTAAATAAATGGCTGCTGCTTTAAGTAAATATATATAATTATCATTATTTCTTTATTTATTTAAGCATGCATGTTTAACTTCAAAACAGTGCTAACATACATTACTATATTAATGACTGCTTTAAATCATTAAGTAACAAATTTTTAATATGTCTTCATTAAAATTAATAAATATAATAATTAACTACTAAAATTAGCAGTATTTATTTATTCATGTAAGTGTACATGAACATCCAGCAATATATATATCAATATTTATCAGTAAATGTATGTGGATTTTTCTCAATTAGTACATTTTTTGCACCCTCAGATTTTAAATTTCGTCACAAATGATGGTTAAGTAAATAAATGAAGTACATCCTGAAATCTTTTGAGCTGTGTGTTTATATCTGTCCACGTTGGTTGTTTTCCTCAGGGTTTTGGGATGGATCCTCACGTGGCTCTGGCGCTGCCGTCTGATGCCAAACTGGCCAAAGAGAAGAAGAAGAGCTCGATGGCGGGCCTGTCGGAGGACGAGGAGCTGTCCATCAGGATAGGTAGAGCAGGAGTTCACTCAGGCAAGCTCTTCTTCACCGACCCACAGTCTGCTCTCTCACAGCTGCACTGATGGCTCTCTCTGGCTCCTCCTGTAGTGGACAGCATCTCTCTTTCTTCCTTCTGTCGTGAAACCTAGTGCTGCATAAACAATTTTAGGCATTACTGGCATTTGTGATGTGTCAAAATGTGTATACACAGTTACTATCACTTTTGATCAATTTAATGCAGCCTTGTTTAATAAAAGCATTAATTTCTTCTAGAATAGTGTATAAATAAGTGTATAAAAATGCATTGCAGTCTCTACAATAACTAAATGTGAGGAATTCAGTATATAAGAAATACCCTTTAATGAGATCATTTACCCCCAAAATCAAACTCTGACATCATTTACTCTCATTTACCTTCATTATCTTTATGTGGTATATTATTTGTAGAGCACAAAGTGTGCATTTGAGAATTGCACCACTATTTTGTACAAAGTGCATTCGCAGAAAAATAAAATAAAACATATAATAATAAAGTAAAAAAAAGAATCTAATTAAAATGTGCATCATAAAGCACTATAATGTATAAATATATATGCTTCTGAGGACTGGGATTACTCTCCGATCAAATATGACTCCAGGTGTGTTTGATTATTGAGTGTTTTTTTATGTGAACTTTCAATAAACGCTAAGAAAATGATGAGAGAATATTAATAAAATCTCTCATTTGTTTTCCAAAGATGAACAAAAGTCTTACAGAGTTTGAAACGAGAGCAAATGATGGCAGAATTTATATTTCCAGATTTCAGTGTCATAATGATGCTCTCACTAGGTTTCATGACGTGGTTTTTCTTCTCTGTTTCTATGTATTCTGGTCTTCTAGCAGGTCTTACACACTCTCCGATGGTTGAATCAGTGCTCGGTGTCCCTGTCTGTCATTTATTGTTTATCTGCTCTTTTTTCCGGGACAGGATTGGGTCTCCAAGTCTCTTTACTGTAGTGTGCACTATAAAGGGCTGGTGGTGGGTCTGATTTAATTGCTTTGGCATGAATAGAGCACAGAAGGATCATTTGGTTTTCTCGAGTGGTGCTTAATGCTATATTTATGGAAATATTGCAGTGTAGCTTTTGCAATTTAACATAAAAAGAGCACAGGCAGATCAGAGGTCCAGGGAGATTTAGCTTTAGTGTGTGTGTGTGTGCATATATATATATATCTCTCAAAACGATGAATTGCATCCAAAAAGGTTTTTGTTTACATAAATTAAATGTGTGTATATTGTGATTGTTTATTATGTATATATGCATTGTAAGACCTTGGGGTTTATTAATTAATACATTTATTTATTAATCAATTTTGGGGAATAGTCTTACGTTTAAATTTCTTTGTTTAATTAGCTC
>JAUCMS010000059.1:808654-819034 GCA_032357445.1 Enteromius radiatus
AAAAAAAAAAAAAAAAAAAAAATATATATATATATATATATATATATATATATATATATATAAGCATTTTTACATGCAATTTTAGGTCTTCAGGTACATAATACATAAAAATACAATTATTATTTCCCCTGAAAAATAAAATAAAATATATTTTCAGTTTCAAAAATAAATTTTGTTGAACATTACATATGTACACATCATTATAACATAACATAACAACAGAGCAAAATTCACTTTTCACAAAAGCAGTTTTTACATGTAATTTCCAACAAGTTTAGATCTTTATATGCATGTACATTTTTAAATTAAGAACTGTTTGGAAAGTTGAAGCTCTGACAAATTTTGTCATTTTGCATATGTAAAATGATATTAAATTTAAGTTTAACTAACTACAAAGAAGAGTATGACATGAACAATTTTTGTAATATTGTTAAATATTTATTCAACTTACACTTACAAACTATACACATATATCAAAAGAGCTCAAAAAATGAGTAAAACCAAACTCTAAAGGTGTATGGTTATCGTTTTCCACTCCCTTTATGAGAAGTTTTATGGATATTGTCTTACTATTGAAGTGAGCTCACTGTAATCATCTGAGTGTTTCTGGGAAAGAGACTGATGCTGTGCTCTGATAGACGGCTTTCCTCGTTATCAGATCCAGCGCTATAACTTCTGCTCCCTTTGGAGTCGTGACCAGCCGTTCAGTCTTTCATGCCACTTCTCCAAGAGTCAGAAAAACAATACTCTTCAATTAGAGGAACTCCTGCATCTGATTAATCTACTTACATTGGCAGTAGCTGAGCATATCTCCACATATCATTACATCAGCTCATAAACGCTGCAGTTATTAGTACAAGAAATTGCTGTTTGGTCTACAGCGCCGAATGAAGCGTATCGAGGTGGCGCGCAAAACAATTTGACGGACATTCTGTTTTGCCCTCTTAGCTTCTTATTTTCCAGAAAGCCTTGTATTTCTGGTCCAAGAGCACCGGAGAAGGCTCTTATGTCATGATTTGGGCAGAGTTATTGGCAAATAGTCTGACAGATGATAGTCAGCAAGTCATGAGATGGACACATGCTTCCAGTTATGAGTTACAAAGAAAGAAATGCGAGCTACCTTTTATTAACAGAGACATTCGGGGGAGTGTCGGGGAGCTAAAGTAACTTAAAAACGTATTCGCTGATGCAGCCACGCTATTTTAACTTCGAATCATTTTACCTGGGATTCAAACCGGTGCTTTTCATCACCTACATCACGTGACCTTCAGAGTAAACGTCCTAAACTAGAAAACTCATACATATAGAGCTGTACAAGTGTATATGTGGCAAAGTATGCAGGATGTTAACAATGTTTTGAAGTCGTAACATAACATTCTGCCAATAATTGTGTGAAAATAAGCCTTTATTAATCAAAAATATATCTGTAAATCAAGGAATAATCGTTGTTTAGTGTTCATTTCAACTGCAGGGATTTGTATTTACAGGTACAGTTTTGCAGAAACGTATAAAAAAAAGGCATGTATTTCCAATAAGCCTAGGTTGGAAGTGAACCCCTACACATTTCTGAAACAGGACAAATACATTATTATTATTATTATTTTTTTTTTTTTTTCATATAGCAAATCGACTGAAGCTGAAATCCCAATATATTTTGGATGATTGATTGGTTGATTGCCATAACAACCTAGTTGTTTGGAAATTTACTTGGTGAGCTTATTAATGATAATAATATTGAACAAATATATATATATATATATATATATATATATATATCAGTTACTGGGAGTGAAATGCAGATGCATAAATACCAGAGGAATTAAGTGCATGATTTTTTTGCTTGAAAATACTGGATAAATGGATTAAAATACTTCTGAGAAAATATTTCATGCGTATTACTCTAAGTGTCGAGAATAATAGAGTAAGAAAGACTGGAAAAGCTGCGTTCAGTGTTTTAAGTGCCAATAATTTGAATACAGCTCAGTATGTGTCACTACAACTCATATTCAAAGATCCTTCATAGCATTCCCGCCAGAAATGAACTAAATTACACATTTATAATCAGACGTTGCCAAAGTGGCTTCTCAGTAACTATACTGCACTTTTTGTTAGCGGCATGCACATTTTCTTTCGTGAATTGTAGATTAACCGCTTTAAATGATGATAGATTGTTGTTTGGTGAAATGAAATCCTCACTCACATATTCTGGTGTCCAGACCGGCTTTAGCTGGGTTAGGCTGCACTGGATCTGCCTCATTAGCTGTCCATCAGATAAGCAGCTCACTGACACCATCATTAGTGTAATTGTGTGTGTTATCCAGGCCTGGACCCAAAGCCTCTGGCACTGCTCGCCATGCGCTCTATCTGATGGGTGAACACCCACTTTGGCAAAAAAGAGATGCTTCTAGCTTGGCTGGTGCTCACCAGCAGAAAAAACACGTGCTGGGATACTGGAAATGACGTCACAGGCCCGATGCATGAACATTTCTGCAGCACTTAAACTCACGGAGACAGAAAAGAAGAGATGATTGCTGCTTCACTAGCTCCCTGCTGAATTATGGGACGTGGAGGGAGACATAACAAGGTTTCATAGCTCATTGGTTTTCAGAGTTGCGGCTTAGCCGCGCCGCACCGATGAAATTTGTACCACATGTGTCTGAACGGCCGCTTTAGACACTTCGCACAAGCAGCGCAGTAAAAAAACACAAGTGTACAGGGTCGTGTTCTTCGGTCTCGGTGACAGGAGATGACAAGGTGGAGCGCTGAAGGGGTTTGAGGGAAGGCAGGCGGGCGGAGGTCAGCGTGGAGGTGACTGAGTCAGGTACTGTCAAGAGAAACCTCCGCTGACTAATAAACCAGCACTGAGATCCGTTCACACACACACACACACACACACACACACGCATTCAACAATCACTACAGATCTCAGCATGTGCTATTCATTTATTTCAGTGTTTCTTCATATCTGATTTTGATAGCATGTATTTAATTTAATTTTACGTTAAGCTTTATTTTAAGCTGTCCTTTGTTACAGTGTAATTACACAGTACTGGGTAATATATAAGAACTGACTAATATTATTTAAGTATTGTATGGTTAGGGTTAGGATTAGGGTTTGGTTTAGGGTTATTTGCATGCAATTATGTATAATTAATTGTTATTATAATGGTGAGTAATTGCATAAGATAAAATGTTGCCTTTATTTATCTATCATTTACTTTATTTTATTTTAGGTAATGTTTTATTTTAGTTGTTCTTGTTGCAGTATAATTGTATACTTAAGGACTGAATAATATTAATTAACCATGTGTATTACTATATGATTAGGAGTTGGTTTAGGTTTACTTGCAATTATGCATAAAAGTTATATATTATAATTATTCTCATAAGTCTTATTCAGGACCTTTCAGTGTGGGTTTTATGGCCTTATTTCAGCTACTTTTATTTTCCCAAACTTACCAACCATGAAAAATGCAAACATGTGCATCCATCTTGGTCACATATTATTGTAGCACAGTTTCTGCTGTTTCTACAAATATCAAAGCATTTTCAAACATCTCAGGGGCCCCAAAATCACCTCGGACCCCAGAGGGTTAAGTTTACAGTATGAAATATTGACACCAACCTAATAAAGTCTCTAAATATGAGTTAATTTTCTTAATAAACTGTCTATGCAGTCTACATAATAAGCACATGTAGGTTCTTGCTAATGTGAATTGCAAGGTAACCGAGGTCCGAATTATGGCAGCATCTTGAATGAATTCATATTTTTTAGCTCATTATGTCAAGCGTCTAGCGATGCCCGTGCTAAAGCCAGACAGACATTATAAATGTTGCTTTGTGCAATTTAGGTGATTTTCATTGCCACTCCAAAACAGGTGTGAAAAATAGCACGTTTTGACAGCATTGCCATTTATTGTATATTTGAGCGACTATAAACACATTTCAGAGACAGCAAATATTATGAATGCACGCATTATACATATTGTATGTGCTTCATTTTGTGTTTCGATGGCTGTGAAACCTTGGTAGCCCTCCAGGTATTTCTCATTCTAATGCCAACAGGAACATCCCCTCCTCACACACACACACACACACACACACACACACACACACACTCGAGGATGCTGTGGTTTCTGACGGAAACAGCAGGGGCAGAAGCGCGGGGTTCAGCGAGAGCCGTGGAGCCAGATGGGCCTTTCACCTCTGTCTGATTCCACAAAGAGCAACTTATCCAGCCTTCAGCGGGTCCCCTCCTTGTCATCCTGAACCGCTGCCAGCCGAGACCACAGCTTAATAAAGTCCTGACTCCTGATATTCACTGCCAACGCTGCTCGTGTGGATGCCATCGACTCTGATGCTGAACTAGAGGTCACTTATGGCTTATGTTCTTCATTAAAGGTGTTCTAGCCTATCAAAAGCCCAAATCTGAACACAACACTTATTATTGGGAATGACAGAATTAGTAAACTGCAGTTTAGCAACTGGAAACGATACCCCTAAGCAGCTAATCTTAATAGACAAAATAATGTATCAACTATACAGATGGTCATACATCTGATTCTGTACATTTGGTGTCCCTGTCATTATTTTTTTTTTTTTTTAATGGTTCACTTTTTTATTATTTGAATTAATTAATGTATTATTCTTTAATTGTTATGAATTTCAAGATGTTACAGTCCATTACAATATAATAATTTGTGTAAAAAGTGTCTTAAATAAGTAAAACATTATGGTTACGTACCTTATTATTATTATTATTATTTTTTTATATATAAGTGTGTTCTTAAATGTCACATCAACTCTGTTACCAAACCATATTTTGCCGATAATTTGGCAAAATCGTCTCTCAGAAGTGACAATATTTGTTACTTTGTTGTTTCTATAGTTCACTAATCAAATTGACCAATTTATGACAATGTAAATTTAATAAAAATAATAATAATAATACGTATGTGAATATATATATTT
This sequence comes from Enteromius radiatus, assembly GCA_032357445.1. Classification (NCBI taxonomy): domain Eukaryota; kingdom Metazoa; phylum Chordata; class Actinopteri; order Cypriniformes; family Cyprinidae; genus Enteromius; species Enteromius radiatus. The sequence goes on from JAUCMS010000059.1 coordinate 813,626, forward strand.
TTTTTTTAATTAATATTAAATGTTACAGATCATTATATCCAAGTTACTAATCCAGTTTGCTGTAATTCATCCTAATGATGTCATGATCTGATAATATTCTAATGAAATGAAAAGAAAACGGATCTCTGGTGTCCTACTTTATACGCTAGGTTATACAGAACAGACGTTTGCGGTCATGCGGCTGTTTAGGTGGAGTTTGGCAGTAAATGTGTTGCATTTAAATGCGGACAGGTTTCACGAACAGACAAAAGTCATTAAAAGCAGCCTTTTAGGACTGAAAGTGCCTCTACAGAAGGCCATGCTAGCAGTGAAAAGCTGTCAGGACGGTCCCCTGAGCCAGATTCTGTTACCTTTGGGGGACGACTGGCGAAAGAACATGCTAATTTGACGAGCCGCTGCTACATACTGACAATCTGGAGAACTATTTCAGCACTTATTAGCTTGCACAAATCTCAGCGGCAACAGCTGGACAGATGTTTTGACATTCTGCCAAAATACAGTGTCATTGTGCTAAACACTGGATATATTTCAGATCAAGTGCCACAGGACATTAATGCTTTTCTGAACAATTCAAGATTACACTTAAATAAAGAAATGAATCAGAAATTCGCCACCAAATGATCAGCAATAATCAACATTTGGTGAGTGGCTCTTGTCCCTTGCATGCATTTCCAGATCAAAAGTGAGTGGCTAAACATGTGCACGCTCTCAGCATCTGTTTCCTTCCGCTTCAGCATCTATTAAAGCATGAAAACGTGATTCTGTTTTAGTCAGTTGCTCTCACTGTTGTTGTTCAACTGCACTTTGTCATTTAGGACCAACATTAGGCCACATGTCTGCCTGTGAGACGTTACTGCATGCACACAAAAATGCTGGTAGTTTTACTAGCTGCATTATTTATTTTCTTTATCCTTATCATTATCATTACAGGACGTCAAGTGTTTTCAAAATAGTAATGAGGTCCTTTTTTGCGGTGACCCAGTAGTGCACAACACAATTAAGCTCACAACACAGCAGAAATGCTCCCGACCACTAGGGGGCAGTTGGTCTGAATAAATGGCTATAGTGCAAGGTACTCGCAGACTGTGTTGGTATCAAACTTTATTGGTAGGACCCACAAAATGTACAATACATTGCAAACTTAAATAACATCAGGAGATGGTTTTAATGATGCGTTAAAACTATTAAAACAGGTACAGACTCGTGACATGCACAGCCGTTTCTGCAGACCAACTGCCCCCTAGAGGTCAGGAGCATTTCTGTTGTGTTGTGGCTGAATGTCGTTGTTTTGTGAGCTTATGTTTGCTTTTTAAATTGTGTTGTTTTGTTCACTACTGGGCCACAATACTTTTTCCATCAGGTAACAGTATAGTGGCTAAACGGTGTCAAAATGTCAGTGCTAGTTTATTTGTATAGCACGATTAAAACAACACATGCTGACCGATGTGCTTTACATAATTCAGTCAAGTTTAATAACCACACCACAATAAAACAGCCAGTCAAAATATAATTATGTGTGGGATTCTAAGTGTTCTTTTCTCTGTCATTCATTCTAGTGAATATAACGTGTGGCTTTTTGGTAAAGAAATAAATGACAGCAATTTACTAAACATTGAATGACATTGAAGCTGGACATTAATGGAAGTACATACATTTTCTATCAACAAAATCAATGGGAAATCAAAATTGAATCATGGATTGGAAGCATGGAATAACATTAACTACTGAATACAGTAACTTTACTCTTTCTGCTGTCATCACCAGTTTGCTTATTTATTTATTTAATGTATTTAATTTTAACCTCCTGACTTACAAAGACCCACATTCATGATCCATGCCATTTCCCAACGGTTAAAATCATGTTACACCCCACATTTGCTTTGTCAGACTGAATTGAACTATTGTCAGCTGTTCAAAACATCTTTTTAATTGAACAGAATAAATTATTTATGCTATCCCTGAACTATCCCTTCAGTGTTATTTCATTATTGCAATATTATTATAGTTTAAATATGGAACATTACATGTTTATATTCATGTTTTCATTGTTACATAATTTCCAGAAATGTTTGTTCCTATATATATATATATATATTTTATTTTTTTTTTCTTTATCAGCTTTTGATATGCACTTATACACTTCTTGCATTTTAAGTTTTAGATTTTTTTAGTATAAAAAAATAACTTATTTTTTTTACATTTTACTTTCTCAACTAGCTAAATTAAAATAAGTAAATAAAATGTGTAATTAAGAAATGTTTGGTTTTAGTTTTGTTACACCCACGTCTTGTTCTAGGCCTTCCTGGATAGTCATACTTCAATTTGTTCATCACTATTATGCTTCCAATTTTTCAATATGTTCCCAGTTCAAGTTGCACACCAGTTTTGGCTTAAAACCACCAGAGTCTGGCTTCTGTCCAGATGTCAGTGTTTAGAAGACTTTTCCTGTCCGACACACACTACAACACAGAAGTGATGTGAGCGGGACGTAGATCACACACACACACACATTGTAGAATTCTGACCAAGTAGAATAAATTGGGTCTTACTGCCCCAATTTTTTTTTTCTAACATATATAAAATGTTTTAAATGGAGCTTTCTTTTAATCGAGTTTTAGCGCCTTGAGGCAAAATTTTGTGGCTTTTAATTCACAGCAGTTAACAAAATGAACTTCTAGCAGATTTACAGTCTTTCTACAGGCTTCATTGTCACTGTTCTCCACGACTGCTCTCGGAAACAAACATACGTGAAGCAGGAACATCTCCTGACGTGCTGCAGACACACACACACACGTGTTTTCAATGCCTTTCCTTCAATTACAGCACTCGACTTCTGCAGCGGAGAACACAGATCAGTGCCAGACACTGACCTCCTGACATCAGCACGCTTTCTAATAAATAGTGTGCACAGATTTGCTGCTTAATATTTTGTTTAAACATTTCTATTAACAGAAAGTTCAAAAGAACAGCATTTATTTGATCATGTGACACTTAATACCGAAAATTCAGCCTTGACTCATAAAAATACAATACATCCACATAGAAAACAGTACAATTATAATATTAAAAAAATATTACTGCATTTTTGAGCACACAGATGCAGCCTGTGAACATAAGGAGTATCATTAAAACATTTAAAAAAAAATTTGACAAGTACTGAATGTACTGTAAATATTTGTTAACACCAAATTGAGCGGAAGGTAATTTGGTAATGCCTTTTGCTCAGTGATTTATATGCTGTTTTACAAAACTTGAGATGCTACCGACTGTACTGTATGTAGAGTGTTCCAAATCATTTACTTTTAAGGTTCCATGCTGCCTTCTAAGGGAGCTGCTGATGTTTACAGTCAAAGGCAAATCAAATGGTTTTGGAACACAACAAATATACATCAGAAGACACACTTTTAACTGGCCAATTTGACTTTTAAAAGAGCACAAAAGATATGTGCGCTGATCTTTATGCCCTCTGTGCTGTAAATTTTAGAATGGCAATTCTCCATATCAGCGCTAAATCCCCCAAAGGCTTAATCGTGACAGACTTCAGGATGGCCTAATCCTGACGAATGCATCCACCTTTGTCTAAAAGAAACATTAAAGTCTCAGTGACTCTGTGCAATTTCCTAAAGGTCAGCTGTGATGAAAGCACCTAAAGCGCTCCAAGGGAAGTTACCTTGAAATGAAAATATTGTCGGTAAAATCGTCCAAAATGTCTCATTTTATTATTTCAGATGCACCTGGTATTTAAATCATATTATGGGACACAGTCTGTTAAGAATACTGAACTTTGCAAGAGCACTTACTGCCCACTTCCATGTACTTTACAATAACAAAAGGCCTTTAATTCATACTGTTTAGTTTGAATCACCTGGCAACAAACAATGTTCTTTTCAGACTTTATGTGGCAAACTGCTTCAAAATAGAGCCCCACCTTAGACAAATCTGCTCATTTTCTGTTGATGCAAAATCTGAGATTTCTATTTTGGTTAATGAAAACTGCATGATGTTTTCGCTAAACTGACCCAGCAAGCAACTGCATATCATTTACACCCTTGCAGCAATATTGAGAAACAAAATTAAAATAAAACTTCTATATTAATGAGACGCACTTAAGTATAGGTTTATATTTTCAACCCCAGACAAAATAAATGGTCTGTGTAAACTTGCGCGGGAAAGCGGACTAGTGCTCTTTTCCAGAACGGTAAGGGAGTGGCCTTCATGACCTGTATATTTGAACAGACCTTTTCTCTTGTGATGTCATTGTAACACTATAAACAGTTGAAGACTTTTTTTCCCTGATCGAGTGGATGGACTGTAACAGCGCAATGGCCATCTTGTTGCAGTGGCCTGGAGAATGTCCCTGGTGATTGTGCGTTCCTCACACTTCCACAGTGTTTGCTTTTTCGGGAGCGGTAAAGAGCTCTTGATGACTCCTGTGATTGTGTTTTTAGGATATGGCCAGGTTGAATCTAAATGAGGACTTTCTAATCTGCCATTAAGCAATTTGCGCCCTGTGGGGTGAGGGTACATAGCGTTCAATTGGTAAGATGACTCTGCACTGCAGAGTCTTGTCTTGTTTTCTGCCTATAAATTCTTAAATAAATAAGGATTTTCTACAAGTAAAAATAATTGGGTAACGCTTTATAATAACTACACGCTATGCATCATTAGTTAAGCATTAATAAATAGTCAGTTCATCCTTTATAAAGCATTGTTCCAACATTAATAGTCATTAGTAAGCAGTTTATAAATACAGCTATAAATGTCTTGTTCTTGATTTATAAGCATATCTAAATGTAAGAAGGACCAGTTATCTTCCTAACAGAAAAAAATAAACAAATACAACACAGAGGGATGCAGAACTATTCATTTCAAGATGCAGAAAAATATGAAACTGTACAACTGTGCACTTTAATTATTTTTCTATGAAACTGAAGGTTTGTTTTTCATTTATCAAGTGTACAGATATCTTGAAAAATAATTTCTGTGTTCGGTATCCCTCTGTGTTGTGTTTGTTTAACTCTTCTGTTTGGAAGATAAATTAGTCTTTACATCTGCTTTATAAATGCTTTACAAGCTATAAATAATCCTCACTTTAGATGAGCTCACAAAAACAGACGTCTGGCAACTGCTAAATGCTTTATAACTATCTGACTTTGTCATGAATTACAGCAGGAGCATGTGTTAAAAAAAGTTAAAAAAGCATTTATTAACACACTGAGCAACTCTTATCATGTGTCTAAAAAATAAGATTTATTAATGTAAATTTAAATAATTTATTAATCATTTACTTAGACACTGACTACTCCTAAATAACTGGTTTGTAAATTAAAAAAAATGATAAACTGATTATTAATAAAGTATGAAAATACAGTTATTGAACATGATATATATGCTCAAGCACAAGGCATT
>JAUCMS010000059.1:819721-832773 GCA_032357445.1 Enteromius radiatus
ATAAAGGATTAAATAAATGTTTACTAATGCTTAACTAATCATTCATAGTGTGTAGTTATTATAAAGTGTTACCAATAAGGGTCTTGTTTTCAGAAAAAAAAAAAAAAAAATATATATATATATATATATATACATTGGCAAAAATGCAATATCGTGCATAAGTCTAGTTAAAAAAACAACAGCAACAAAAATTAAATTAATTTTGTTAGCTTGAAACAAGCAAAAATATCTGCCAGTGTGCGGTGTAAAGAAAAAAAAAAAAAGTAAAACAACTGTAATTTTTTGACAGCAGGGGCACCAGAAAATGTCTGTTAAAAAGCAGAAAAAAATGTTGATAAACTGTTCAAAAACATCTCTGGGTTATGTATGTACAGTAACCCCAGTTCCTTGAAGGAACGAGACACTGTGGGAGCGAGTATCCGCGCCTGTGTGGATGCAGCACAACAAAGGCACGAGGACTAGCCCGGAGGTCCAGGCCATAAAACCTGACAAACGCTGAGACACCTGCTAGGAAGACCTTCGAGGCCGCCCTGATTCCCATCGGCGAGGGGAGACCAGGAGACTCATAGGCCATGGTAATAGCGTTCACAATCCACCTAGGGATGGAGGCAGACCCCTCCTAGAAGGGCCGAAATAGCTGGAGCTATAGTAACATAATATCCTGAGTCCTTTACAAAAGATACTAATCTATATTAGACAAATATATATTGTCAAAAATAAGACTGGTAATTATTATTATTATTTGAAATTTTCTTTTTTCTTTTTTTCTAAATCATTCCAGGATGAGATTTATACGTACTGTAATCTGAAACCTGTGAAAAACAGTAAACATTGAGAAGATCACCTTTAAAGTTGTCCAAATGAAGTACATAGCTACTAATCCTAAATGAAATGCACATATATTTATGGTAGGACATTTACTAAATATCTTTATGGAATATAATTTTTTTGGCATGAAGGAAAAATTAATAATTTTGACCCAATGTATTGTTGGCTATTGCTACAAATTTACATGTGCTGTTTATGACTGCTCTTGTGCTCAAGGCTCACATATGTTAGTAAAGGCTGTGGTCAAATTTACCAGCAAATTATTGCAGGAAAAAAAAAAAAAAAAAATTAAATTGTCCTTTTAATAAGAATCCATGCAATCAGGAATTTTGTATGAGCGCAAAATATTCCCCCATGCAGATTCAGGTTCAAGTTGCATGCAAGGCGTGCGAATTCACTGCATTAATTTACCACCGTGATCTAGTTAGTCTTAGCTGATGGATGATGTAATTACACCATCTGCATCCAAAAAGCATTTACAGTTCAGAAGAGTGGCCGAATAAAACGTGTATGTACTGAACACACAAAGACTGAAGATTTAAAACCATATGCAGTGCTTGCTGAAGCTTGCACTTCATACAATCCAAAGTATGCAATGTAACGTAATGTAATGTTCAGTAGCAAAGAAAAATGCAGTCGGTTTCCCCCTGTCCTCCCCCTTGTACATGTTGGACTTGGTTTTGCAGTTCAGTCATGAAGCGGCTGCTGTATATATCTTCTCGTTCCTGACAGTCCCAGCAGCTGTGGGCAGTGCAGGAGGTGGTTTTTATCATTGTTTGATGTGTCCACCCACTGAGGGCACAGCGGGATACCGTGACAAGCAATGCAATTGGCTGTGTCTTCCTTCATCTCTCCGAAGAAGATGTCTGGATGCCAAGCTGTGAGGGCTCAAAGGTGGCCTCCATTTCCACGTCGACCCCCACAGCTTGGACCCACTGGATCCTCTCTGGCTCATTGAGTCACGCTCAAGAGCGGAACCGGGATGGAGAATGTGTACACACTGTAGTGTTAAGAGAGAGAGGGAGTTGAAGAGAGAAAATAGATGGTGAGCAGTCATCGGGGCATTGAGGCAAAGTTCAAGAGGCGCTTCCAGAACTATCCTGGCGTTTTGGCGTCAACACACAGATATTCCACCATGAAGGTGAGGGTAACTGGATACACGGGAACTCTATGGTGTTTTCCATTTGCATGTCTTACGAGGAAAGGGAACTAGTCCATCACGGTCATGCGTGCTGATCCAAACGTAGGCCAAAAGGAATCAATCAACTCTTCTCAAAGGTCAGGCTAAGTTTGTAATAATGAGCAGAAATAATATTCCAGAACTACTGCAAAGACGGCAGTCTTGAAATGGCTAAATATTTTAGCTTAGCACAAACCATAAAGCAGGCTTTTTCGAGACTTTACAGGCTACGAGTGTTGACATTTCTGGAAAATTGCATTATGTTACTTCTTGCGTGAAGAGCAATGAAATCAAATATCTGACGAGTGAGGTTAATGTGCTCAAAAATAACGTAGCACCTACTCTAAACCTAACTGATAGTGTTAACAAAAGCAAACGCGAGGCAAAGCGTTTACCGAAGCAACCATGCTGTTTTTATCTTTCTTCTATAACTGTTTAATCTTGATTTTTGTGTCAAAGCCGAATAGCAAGTGCAAGGCTTACCGCGTGCGCTACCGAGCAATTTTACTATGTCAGAAAAAAACACATAGACAGTATACGTATATATATATATATATATATATATATATATGAGCGGAAGTGTAGTGTGACGTATATCCAAGTGAAACGGCTTTTGTAATGGGGAAAAAATAGAGGGCCGGACTTGATTTCGTCCTTTGGTAATTGATTGAATTGTTGGAAGATGGGTGTTTATCAGGGTTTCTCTGTGATAGTCATGAACTGGAACGAACTGTTGAATAAAAATGCATACAGTACATAGCTGGTTATATGATGCAAATGTTTTGGTAAAAGTGCTTTGAGGTCATAACACAGTATTGTGCAAGGAACTGCATTAAAAAACGTCTTTACTGCGTCTAAATCATCATTTGTGTGAAAAAGGAATAAAGGTTGTTGGTGGTTTATTGCCACAAGTGTTCATTTTAGGTGGAAACTGCATGTGTAGGTACATTTTGGAGTTTGGCAACAATTTAGGTAGATACCGATTTTATAGTAATGAATTCTAAAATTATGGGTCGCATTAGAAAATATTCTAACACCCACATAATCAGCCCTAATAAATATGTCAGTGCTGCATGTGCACTACTTTCCAGTTGGACTCATCCTGTCTGTTTCCAGGCAGAACAGAGACAAGAAGCTCCTTGATAGATTAATTCCAAAGATCAGATGGCAAACATGGAATGAGGAGAATCCCAAACAAGCAGGTTTACTTAGGAAAGATATTTAGGTTCCAAAAGCAAATAAATGGACAAGACACTGACCTGCTGTTTCTCAGCATGAGATATGGTGTGTGTGAGGGTGTGTGTGTGGTTCAGGTTCATCAGTAAGGTAATGAAGCACAGTTTGTGTATCTAAGCAAGGCGTGAAATGTGTGTGTGTGTTGCTTCATTTTCCTGCTTTGGTTCCTCCTACACATTCAGAGGAATTCCTATAGCTTTTCTGTTCATTCTGTCAGTGCAGTCTGGTTCTGCACTGTAAACAAGACTTGATCCAACACATTATTGACTGTTGGGTCTTCTCAGTCTTGTCTTTTAATCCTAGTACTCTGTGTGTTAGTGGTTGATCCTAGTAAAACAAAATAATAAGCCAAGTTTTGATAAAACAAGATCCCTACTTTTAGTCTAGTAAAATTCCTCATCACGTCTGATTGGGAAGGTGCTTGAGAAGATCCAGTAAACCTGAACCAGGACCTCAGGAGAAAGAAGACAAGATCTGTGAACACTTACTGAAGATTAGGGGGGTGAAAGCTAGGAAATTTGCCATCGGAACGTCTAAACACACGACTGACTGTGGCTCAAAGGGGTCATGACCCTGACCTGACGAAAGGTCAGCAGGAACACACCTGTGTCCACAAAAAAAAGCTGCCAAAAATCCTACAAATGCAAGGAGAAGTTAATTAATGTGGAAAAAAGATCTCAAACTGTTTGTCTACACTGATCTAACAGGTCTGACAAATACTGACAAATAATTAAACCAGCAAGCCATATTTATAAGTTTACAGTTGAAGACGTTTGTGTTTTTTTGCAGCAGAGATGACTTCAAAAGTGTTTATGCGCATTCAATTTTGACCCCAATGAGCCACATGCATGTAAAACATCAGTGTGGTTGATCTTTTGGTTAATAGTTTTTATTTTAATCTCATGACTCTTCTCATCCCATGATGGTGAGACACAAACATATCTATAGAATAGCTGTCTCATTGACCCATTTCTGCATTTTTCTGTTGATGTGAGTTGCCATGGAAACTCATCAAAACCAGAAGCCATACAAGGGGAAAAAAAAAGCCCTCTGGGATATGAAGTCCTCCAAGAGCCACAAAAAATGTGGGTGTATATGTACAGTATACTGAAACGCCCGAGACCACAACCACAAGCCGCGGAGATGTCGACGTTGGGAGCGAAATACATTTGCTTATGATAATTTCAAAAGTGAGGCAATGGAAGAAGAAAAGAAGATCGGTTTTTCATCATTCGTCTCTTTTCTTTGGTCAAGTTGTCAATTGTAGTTATTTGACCGTGAAATCTGTAGGTGACTGTGACAAAACCAGCCACCAGGAAACCCAAAAGTAAACTGTAAAATTGGCGTTAGCGCGAGCGGTTTATGCTAATAGTCTTGTTGGTTTGCTCTGTGTTTAACATCTGTACTGTCATATTCTCATGTGTTTATGTCTAAATTGATACTTGCCGTTTTAGGAGACATGTTGTGCAGAACTATTTGTGCAGTTTCTAAATTCACTTTATGTGATGGGTGTTGAGTTTCAGGTGGATGCTTTTCTTAAGGACTTGTATTTTGAAATACATGTTGTTTCATTGTTTCCATTTTTCCATTTCCTATTTGTTTACAGTTCCTGTTGTCACTGTTTCCAGGTTCTTGTTCGCATACATGCTCGACTACCTTGGGTTGATCTATATACTGTTCATATATAGCATTTTCTGATCTTCCTTTAACCTTACACGTTATACGATTACATCTGCATTACTCCTTCATCTTCCAAGAGCTGAATTCTTTCTTGTTGTGAATAAATAGTCTGCAAATAACTTTGCCTGCAATATATATTTAGTATAGCACTAAATCAAATGACCTCATAATGTGGTCATTTTGCAGTCTTCTGACTTTAGGTCTTAACAGCTTCCTGTCATCTTTCACAAGTCACTGTCACTTCTGAACTATTTCCTCTTTTCCTCCTTCTTGCTGCTTTCAGTTGGTGTATCTGAACAAAATAACAACAACAAGAAAAAAAGACCAAGCAGTGTTGCATGTGTCAAGTCCTTATGTTTTTTTTAGGTTCATCTAACAATCTGTAATGAATTAAACGTTCTCATTTAAAATAGTACAAATTATAACAATTCAATTAAATATTTTTTTTAAAGATAACTTTAAATTGTATTTTAATTCTAGAAAGAAAAAAGGGAGAAAAAAATGCCCTTTTTCCAGTAGTTTCGCACACAGTTTCACATCTTTATTGCCATTGGACTGGACGACTGAATGAAAAGCTGCAGAGTTATAGTTCCTCTCAGATAATCTCGGCGGACTAAATCAGCCAAAAGACCTCCTGCTTGTTAGCGGCTTTCCCATGATGCCCAGAGCAGGCCTGGGATCGCCAACAACCTGCTGAACGCTCTGCGAATAATCCAAGAATGACAAAACTCTAAAAGCAGGATCGGGGAGAACGGTTGATCTTTACTGCCACTTCCATCTCAGGTCGGGACAGCTTTCCTCAAACAGAATGCTTTTTATCCGTCTCTGAGACCCGTCTTTGTGACCTGCGGTTACCGAGATGGTGTTCTGGTCCAAACAGACCCCGTTTCTCAAAGTGCAGAAGCAGGTATAATGGATGTCTGGGGTTCCCAAAGGCTCTTAAGAGATTCATAGCCATCCACCGTAAATAGGCAAGAAAAACTGCGATTAAGCAAAGCAAACATATTAAGACATGTTCTCTAATTGGCTCCCTAATTGATGCTTTTATAGGGCAGGTATAAATAGGCGGCTAGTTTTATACTTTTGTTTGACATGCCCTTTTTCCGAGCGATGGGTGGCGGAGGGGGGGGCTAGGTGGCATTTGAGAACTATGCATATAAAAATCTGGTCTGTAGACGTGTGCCAGAGTAAATTGGGTGGAATACGCTCAGAATATTTCCCTGTTTAAGAGTGAAGGCAGTGGTCTTATTTGGGATGGAACGGGTGGGCCGAAGCCAGACGGAGCTGCTCAGAAGCTGTCTTTGTGGCCCAGGCGTATGTTCACCAAACCACAAATTATCATTGGAGCTGAGGAGGCCTCGGGCCGGGCATCCCACACCACACACTCCTCCTGTTTAATCTGAGCGCATAAACACACACATACATGGATTCAAACACACTTAGCAGCGGGGAGCAGGGATAAGTGCAACATTTTCAGTAAAAAAACAAATGTCAGTAAAAAAGCTGACAAAATCTGCCCCATTCTTTGATTTGACGTGATTATTATTATTATTATTTTTTTTTTTACCAAGAACCCAATTGATAACTGTTTTAGATAACAATAATAAAAATGAGAGTAATTGTTCTATATATTTAATATAATATTAATTCTTTATATATATGTCACTCATCCATCTACCTCAGCAGCTGGATCCGCCCCCTACACATGCTCCCGGTCACCTGATTATTAATCACCGTCACCTGTTCCCACTTACCTGCTCTCCATATAACTCACTCTTCTCAGTCACTCTTCGGCCGATCTCAAGGTTGCACGTCATAATGTTGGTTACCGCTTCCCTGTGGTATAACTCACCTTAGTTTGATTACCTATGCTCATCTCCTTGAACCAGCTGTGACTATCTATATCTATATCTATATCTATATCTATGTATGTGTCCAAAAAGCCATCTGAAATATTTTTACACATCAACAATATAAATTCCGGCTTACTCTTTTTCAAAAATTAAATTGAATAGGTTAGATTAGATTTATTTATTTTTTTTAACCAACTGTTTTAGATGCCAATAAAATAAAAAGCCGACAAATCTCTGTCTTTAAATTAATTGTAATTTTTGGATTATTTTATTATTATTATTATTATTATTATTAAATTGTATTTAACTTTATCTATTTTGATTGATCGATCAAGAAGCCAAATTAATTTTTATTTTTACATATCCATCAAATAAAAGCTGACAAACTCTCTCAATTTATTTTGTCTTGTTTTGTTTTCCAGAAGACCTGGCCAAAAACGCACACCGTCATGATTATAAATGCATGATTTTTAAAACAGTTACGCATTGCATGTAGTTACTTATACTACATTTCTGGACGTAGATGTGACCTGCAAGCGTTTGATTGTATTCTTCCACTGTTATAAATCTGTTTCCCTCTCTTGACCCCTCGCTATCACTCTTTCCCCGTCATCATCCGCACTTTGTTCAACGCAATACACTATTTTCACGGTAAATGGAGTGGAGTCTTAAGCAAATACCTCGAAAAGCTTGTCTCCGTATATTTTCCTTTCTGTCCAGAAGTCATGCTTGTGTGCGTGTACAGTGCGCTGTGCAAATATTTTTCTACGTTTCACAGTTATTTTTAGTCATCGTCCCCTAGTTGTTTTCCGTGGTTTGCACAGCACACCTTGTTCCATAAAATAGCTGATTTCTTATGCACAGTCTAAATATTATAGAACATGAAATTAAAGTTCTTTCCTGACACAGAATAAAGCTGGCCAGTCCTGAGTCAATATATGTGTTCTGGCACGGCTTGGCTGTTCTTAAACTACCTTACCGGCTCTACATATATACAATAGGGGCCAAAAGTCTGAGGGCTCGCTTCTATTTACTTTGAACGTTTACATTAAGCTCATTTTAACTTAAAACATGCATGCTTTTGAATTGCACACTCTGTAAATGGCATTCAAATCACTTAAGTCTTATTTCCATATAATCTGTTCTCTTGATTTGTGTTAAAGGGCTTTACCCAGCATGCATCAGTGTCTATGTGATTTGGTCTTTCAGTCTCTGTACTCTGTACTCTGCACAGCTGATAGCACACTGAGCTTTATGGTCTGCAGTGAACACCAGCAGAAGAAGGCATGCTCCTCCAAGAAACACTCCAGACGTTTGACCTGGAAACAGAGAGAGACTGTTACAGGGCTGATTGTGTTATTGTATTATTGTTCTACTTTTATTGGATCAATGTTTGTTTATCTATTACTTTTCCACTTTCACTGGATCAGTAAAGCATTAATTATTGCTGATCAGCGGATAAACCAGTGGAAGTAATGAGGGATCTGGGAGTTAAATGTGTTTGTGGAACATGTTTCTCTTCTCCTGTTTTTTAGTTGCTTGGTTACAACTGACCGACCTTCTTCATGTTTAGTCTCTGTGGAGAATTTCATGAGTTTTAAATGACTTTAATCACTTCTGTTTTTCTTTTTTCCTTTCCTTATTTCTCTTTTTTCTTTCTTTATATATATATATATATATACTTATATATAAATATACCGTTTTTTTGTTGTTGTTGTTTTTTTTTTACTAAGACGTCCATTGGCGGTGACAAATTGAATTGAATTATTATTATTTTGTTTTAGCCTTTTCTCTGCCCAAGATCTGGTAAAGTTTAGTTCTCTTTCTTTTTTTTCTTTATATATATATATATATATATATATATAATATCCAGCTGGAGTCCCTCGTTGTTTACACCAGAGGGCACTCCAGCCAGAACTGTTACCGGATCACAAACTCCATTACCCATCATGCCTCATTCCTGGATTGATCACACACACCTGCACCTCATCACCACACCCACATACTGATTACACACACACACACACACACACAGAAAAGCCAGAGTCTCACACCTACTCACTGCAAAGTCTTGTTTTCGCTGTGTGACAGTTCTGAGTGTTGTTTCCTGTGTTTGTTTTGATCTTGGACTGTTTATTCATATTTTGGATTGTTTGCTGCCTATATATACTATAATAATAGTTGTTAATATTATTATTTTACTATAAGTATTTACTGATTATTTATTTATTGTCATTGGATGGATGGATAAGATGTCCATTAGTGGTGATTAATTGAATTGAATGTATTACTATTTCTTTTTTTTTTCTTTTTTTTTGCCTTTTCTCTGCCCAAAATTCAGTCATGTTCATCTTTCTTTCTTTCAGCATTTGCTCTATTAGTAAACTCATTACATTCCAGTGTACATTAAATATTGTCACTCCATGAATCTCAGTTTTCCTCAACTACAGATTATACGACGGCTTTTTGGCTATATTTCTTAATCATCGTATTATTTATGTAATTGCACAGTAATAATAGTGTAATATAAACAAACAGTCTTGTGGAACAAATTATAGCATGTTATTTCTAAAGCAATTCATTATGTACATGCGGGTCATGGCTACCATAATGTAGAGTGCTATACACACACATTATCTTAAATCATTTATTTTATTTTACCAAGACGTCTATAGAACTTTTCAAGGAAGATCTATCCTCCGTTACATGATTATAAACACATATACAACTGACTGGCCTATTTCATTAAATCGTTGTATCAGTAACCAAACCATTATGATTGTGTATATTAAATACAGTCACTTCATGAATCACAGTTATCCACAATTTACATTTATACAGTTTTTTTTTTCTCGCTCCATCGTTTATATTACAGCATTATTACTGGTAATTACATAAAATAGTCCATGCAATTATCTTGTGAAACAGCTAATTGTGTTGTTATTTCTAAAGCAATTGATTATATAAATGAGGGGCTACCACAAAGTGTTCCTCATTTCAGTGTGATGAAACATGAGTAAGTTCACTGTAGAAGTTAAACGGTAAATGTGTTTGCAGTTTTACTGTTTTCTGTTTTAGATGCTGTATTTACTAGTATGTTCACAAAATAATAGTTATTTTGTCCCCAGCAATCTGTGCTGCTCTTGATGATAAATAGCTTGAAGCTGTTTGCTCAACCAATCAATGTTTTGGGGGATAAGGAGTTCTTTCTTTTTTAAGGGAAAACTGAGAAAATAACAGATGTTCATAAAGAGCGAGCGCGACTCACGGTGTATTAGGTTGGGTCAGAAAGACTGAAAGATTTACCGCCGCGCGAGAGTATGGTACATGTGGCCGTTTAAAGAGTGCCATGTTTTTAATGATCTGTGTTTCCTCACATTTGGTTTGACATTGCGGTGCACCATGGATTAGGGCGGCTGTAAAGCCCTCACCCCGAGCCGTAATGAGTCTGAACTGACCTGGCATCAGTGAAGTGTGGGCCTCTCTCGACGGCAGGAATCAGATACCAATATTACCCATCTATCCCTGCCTCTATAAAGTGAAAGAGCTTTGGAAAGCCGCTCTGGAGCGTTGAGTCTGCCATCAGGAAAGCAATCTGTCAATTAAAAGCGTATGAAACCTAAGGCATGCTTCGGATTAAACAGCACCTCGGCTGCTTTTGCCAAATGAAAATGTAGATTTTGGCTGCTCGGCACTCATTTTTTCCTTTTGGGGAGCTCTAGACGCACAGCATGCTCGGATGTTGTAAAAAAAGGCTTTATGTATTCAATAATTGCTTAACAGTTATATAAAATGTCATTAACTGCTGGAGTTGCTTGGGTTACGTCCGCTGGCTCTGCGGCCCCGTACGGCCTTGCACGGCCCACCCTGCCCTCCTCGTCTGAGGGCCTTAACGAGGAACCTTTGACAGCACTGGCGCCAGTCGGGAGCCGATCCGGGCCCTCTCGTCTCCAGGGGCCCGAGCGCTCAGGTAGAGTACCTGTCTGTGTCCCTCAGTCTGACCACACAGTCTCCAGCAGCAAGTGGATTTATGACACAGCTATCGGTAACACTTACACGGTTATTTATGTATTATCTACGCTGTCAACAGAATAAAATCATCACTGAACAGGCTCAAGCTCAATAATGACACCAATATCTGTTTTGAGCTGATTTAAAGCATATTTAAAAATTTTCCCCAACAAAAAAATCAATAAAAAAAAGATTTTTGAGATGCAAATTCAAAATTGCAAGGAAAAAGGTTAACTCCATAACTGTCATAGTGACGTACTCCAAACTGCGACTTTTAAAATGCTATTTACATCAAGAAAAAATAAAAAATTGCAAACATTTGGAATGACATGAGCCCAAGTTTGTTCATATAGTGCATTTCTCAGTTAATAAACTCGTTTAGACTTGGCGTTTAAATTGTGTTCTAATTTTAGAATGAATGCCATTATAATTTATGCTTATGTAACCCCCAACAATGCAGTTTTGACCCGGTGCAACTCAGCATGATGCAGCTTATTTTCCAGAAAATGCAGTAATTGGCAAATCAGTGAGGGATGCATTTCTGTAAATGTACAGGGGATAGGAACGGCCTACCTGCAGTAGGTCTATGACTAAACCAGGGTCTCCAAAGCTGCCGTTTTGTCTCTCATCTCAGACTGAGTGAGATGTTTACCTTAATGGGGCGGGTGATGAATACAGCTCATTATGCGCTCCAGCGAAACTATATGGTGCCTTCGTTTCGCACGGGGTGTAATGCTCGCTGCAGATGTGTGTGTGTTGATGTTTCATATTTTCACTTCCACCACTACTGGGCCTTTTCTGGTCTCCTGCCCTTAACGATGCGTCTGGCAAGCCTGTGTCATTAAATCTGGTCTTCCTCTCAATCCATCCCATCTCCTGCTCACTCTCTCAAGTATTAATAATACCATCAAGTAGTGACTTGGCCTTCGAGGCTTGAAAAGCTTCGGCCATTTGTGGTTAGCATAACAGCGAGCGCTCTTCAGAAGCCGGCCAGGTCTGTCATGTCTTCTCTCCAGGACTCTGGCTTGACGCGCGATCTCTTGAACATCTCTCTAGCCGAGTGTAGCGGGGTTCTTGGCTTAGTCAGTTTGCCTGCTGGATTCGGCCATTTGGATTTATCCAAACCTGTCCCAGCTGCAAATATGCAGTAAATTAGTCCCATTAAAAGTGATTGATTATTGGATGGTTTGCAGCGTCTGTGTGGCCCACCTGCTCATGCAATCAGAAGGAGTGACTGGCGCTCCAGCTTCCTCCGGAGGTGGGCTTGTGCCCTCTGAGCCGAGCTGGCAGAAACACAGCCTGTTCATGACCTAAACATTGCCAACAGTATATGAGCGTTTACTCAGGCCTGGAGGCAGTCTCAGAAACATGCACATGCACACTCCTGTATATTAACAGGCTATGAGAAACATTAAATCTAGCTTGCATATTCAGTCAGTCAATTCTATTTCAATCAACTTGACATGACATCTAGCAAATAAATCCATTGCCATTCAATGTGCTTCACAAGTGTAAATAAGCAGTTGACAGAAATACAGTTGACTCTTGGATAAGGTGAAATTATAATCGTTTGTAAAGAAAAAAAAAGAACAACAAAGAAACGGAAAAAGAAACTTACTAAATAAATAAATAATAATAATAATAATAATTTTAATAATAATAATATGTTAAAGAATAACTATTGGATAAGCTAAAAATAAATAATAATAATAATAATAATAATAATTTAGAAATACAAAACAACAACTATTAGGATAAGTAAAATAATAATAATAATAATAATAATAATAATAATAATTTACAAATACAAAACAACAACTATTGGATAAGTAAAATAATAATAATAATAATAATAATAATTATTATTATTATTATTGTTGTTTTTGTTTTTGTTGTAGTTTTATGTAAAGATTTAAAATAGAAACAAGTTTACTAGTTTTTGTTTTTGTTTTGTTTTTTTTCTCTTGCTTACACACAAAATCTTTACTTTTTAAACCATATCTGAAAGCTGACCCTCAAACAGCAGAAACACACACCAAATCTCTAAAATCATACACTAATGCTTTTGATTTGGTTTTCAATTGCATAAAACACAACACACATTCTATACGTAACAAATACAAATCTAGCAAGAATGAATATTACGGCAAAGGTGTTTTTGCTCCTTTTTCCATTTGCACTTTTTTGAGTCAAGTCAAGTCAACTTTATTGTCAATTCTGCCACATGTACAGGACATACAGAGAATTGAAATTTCGTTACTCTC
>JAUCMS010000059.1:832873-844542 GCA_032357445.1 Enteromius radiatus
CTTTTTAAACCATATCTGAAAGCTGACCCTCAAACAGCAGAAACACACACCAAATCTCTAAAATCATACACTAATGCCTTTGATTTGGTTTTCAATTGCATAAAACACAACACGCATTCTATACGTAACAAATACAAATCTAGCAAGAATGAATATTACGGCAAAGGTGTTTTTGCTCCTGTTTCCATTTGCACTTTTTTGAGATGTGTTTGTGATATTTTCAGTCTAGTGCTTGATTTTGCAAGAGATGTGAGGCATTTTATATTTTGTGTTTGTAAAGTTTTGGAGGAAAATATGTGTTTTAGACAGCACATCAGTTTTATTCAGACGCACACACACACACACAAGAAGAAACTCTTGGAAAGAGTTGGCTTCATTTTTTATGTTTTATGAACACCTCATTTTTAACACAGTGAAACAAGAGCGCAACAAATGAGTTCAGCAGTGTATATTTGAGTAGGGAGTCTTGTGTGGGCCACAGCAGAGAGAAGAACTTCCACACACACACACACACACACACCGCTGAAATGCCATTTCTGTCATCTCCGTCTGCCCCCTGCCTGTCATCGTGCACCACTTTCACTCACCTCTCCCCATTCCTCCTCCTCCTCGTTCCCCAGAAACCTGCTCCGGCTCATGCCATGGCTCTCTTTCAAAATATTATTGTTGATTTAAATGGCCCTAGAGTCATGTGCCCCCTTCTCACACAAGCCCTTGTCTATCTCAAATGAAAGATTAAAAATGGCTAAATGTCTTTGCCGTGTTTATATGGGTTTTATATAGTTTGATTTTGTTTTATAGCCTGGGTCCGAGCTCACTGCACCCCCAAGGAGCCTAAAACAAACTTGAGAGAGCGGCGCATAGACTCTGGTTACACGGCCTGTAATGTGATGGTGCTGGAAACAGATGTTACATGTATGGAATTCAAACGTCTGCATCTGCTGTATTCCTGGGGATGATACAGCTCTGAGACGACAGGGCTTTAGCTCTGAGCTCGACGGATGTGCTTGTGATGGTGATCGGCAGCATCTGTTCATCAGTTATGGGTTGTTTGAATGTAAAATGAGGTTTTAGGATGGCCAATCTCTTCAGGATTTTTATAAAATGAACATTTCCTCTTCTAAATGTTCTGTATGAACTGCATTTGAAGCACTGATTGATTCAGTATGAAAACATCAGTTACATGACATCAGTTGATAATTATTGATTATAATGTAATTATTTATTGAACATCGAGTACTTTATCATGTATGTTGCCACAGCTGTTTTTACAAAAATTATTTGCAAAAAAATCTCTAAAAATACAAAAATGTTTTAATTTGTTAAGAATTTGTTTTCTTTCTATTAATAAACCAAATTAAATGTATTAATGTAATAGGTAACAGTATTATATTGCTTGTTTCCACTTTGAAATTTAAGAAAATGTGTGGGCATATTGAAAAAAAATGTGAATATACTGTAGCTAAATATAAACATTTGAGACATTTAAGAAAAAAAAAAACATATATATATATATATATATATATATATATATATTTAAGGACATTTCAGAACTTTAGTAAATAATAATAATAATAATAATAATAAATAAATATCTGTATGTATTTGTGTGTTTTTATTTACTTTTAAATCAATTATTTATTTATTAAAGCTCTTTTAGATATATGGTTAAGATTGTTATAGTAACTATAATGAGCTTATTTAAAATATTTACATAACAAGTCTACGGTGTGTATATCTGTGTGTGTGTGTGTGTGTGTTCATGTGAGATGAGGTGTTTCCTCACGGTGTCTCTCTTCTCTTCTGGGATTCTGTGAGCTGTTAATCCCATCCATTAATCATTGGGCTAATTTGTTTTCACATGGCCCTGCTGACAGAGCGGGACTATTATTATAGTATTGGTGCTCCAGGTCCTCTCTCCGAGCACAGAGCTTATTACACCTCTCCCTCTCACCCTCACATCTCTCCGAGACACGGACGATTGGAGCAGACTTGTAATATAGCTTTGACTGACAGCGGGTCTCAGGCTCGGGCCTGCCGTGTCAAACGCATGGCTGACTGTGATGTGATGGACAAGCTTCTGGTGTTCAGTCGGTCTGTGGCTTTAGCTCTTCATCATCTCCTCACACTCAGGACCAGCTCACAGACATTTCACTACAACTGCCAGAAAATGTGTTTTCCAGTTCATTTTTCTTCCTCTCGAAACATGTATAAATTCAAGAAAAAATACTACATTTATATATTAAATATATATGATATACTGGTATAACTTTACAATAAGGTGTCATTAGTCAATTAACATAAATGAACATTTGTAACGCTCTTTATTAATCTGTGCTAATATTAGTTAATAAATATACTATTTTACATTGTTTATTCATGTTAGCTCGTAGTGCATTAACTAATGTTAACAAACACATCTTGTGATTTTTTTTTTTTATAATGCATTATTAAATGCTGAAATTGACATGAACTATTCATAATAAATGCTGTAGAAGTATTGTTCAGTATGTCCATGTTAACTAATGTACTTAACTAATTAACCTTATTGTAAAGTGTTACCGGTATAAATTTCATGCTGTATGTGTGTGTCTTTATATTTGCATGATAAATATGCACAGTACACGCACAACAACAACTTTTATCAATTGCAAATAATGATTTAACACAGCAAACAATTTTTTTATGTCATATTGAACACACCTAAAAATTATTTTTTTTTTTTGTCTGCAGAAAAAAAAAAAAAAAAGGTTTGTGATCCAGTTCATGTGGGAGAGACGTACAAGCAGAGAGAGAGCGCGCCAAAAAAGATGAATTAGACCCTGTGGCCAAGCATGAAAAGTGGATAAATGTCTGAAATAACACATTGAGAGAACCAATCATGGCTTTGGCAACCCGTCCATGAAAAGAACAACTCCATTTGAACTTCTCCTCCACATTTCCCCCTTCTTTTTTTTTATCCCTTTCCCTCATCATGCTTTTGTTTTCCTTCTCACTCTCTCCCTCGGCCTCTTTAATAAATGAATGACCTGCGTTCGCCTCAGCGTCTGCCTTTTAACCCGTCGTGAATAATGGCACGTATTCTCAAAATGCCATCAAAATGCAATCTTCCCGGCCTCTTTAGCCTTGCTTTTAATGTAAACCCAAATCAATCTCAACGCGCAGATTACAAATGCATTGGTCAAACCAACTAAAAATACAATCAAATGGCTTCAATATGTATTTCATGATTCACTTTTTACGATTTGTTTATTTTTGTCATACCGGATACATTTTCTGTGTTTTCTCTATATGTGTGCACTTACATCCCATGCGCGAGTCAAAGACTGTTTTCGTTATTTTTTTGTCCATCGTCGAGGTGCTTTTAAGTCTTGGAGTCTGGCTACGTATGACATAATGCACAGGAGCTGTCTGCTTCTTTTCCTGCAGGTAATGAACGAGCTTTAGCTTTTAACCAAGTTCTTACCCAGGCAGGAGTTAAACCAAACTAAACAACATCTATCAGGAGCAACGCTGGGCATCTCGCCACGCTAGATAAATGCAGAGAGAGACTGTCAGCTGGAGAGCTAGCGAAGGAAAAAGAGACTTAAGAACGGATGAAAGGAGAGGAAGAGCCTTAAGCAAACCTTCATTTAGCAGTCGAGAAAGCTCTGCACATTTACACTCAATCTGAACGCTCATTCACAAACTTCTGCGCTTCCTCTGCGTTATCGTTTGATAAAGCTCTCACTTAACGTCTCTTAATGCATTCCACTCCAGAGACTATAGAGAAGTACTGTTGTCACTTTGGAACTTTGATACAATATCATTTTGTTTGATATAAAATGGATATTTAATGTTCAATACTACATGGAAAATATTTGAGTTTAATATTTGAGAATATTTTCATGTGTGTACAATAATTTACCTTTGAATGATCAAGACCCTGAAAACAGATGTATAAACACTTCTCATTACCACTACAGTGAAATACTATAATATTCTACCGACCAAAAACATATGAAAAAAATCTAATAAATAAATAAAGCATAACATGCATGCACATGCAGAGATGGATTGTGTGCATGTTTGCAATGCTGCCGTGTAAATGAACACAGTAAAATGTTTTGCTCTGAAACATACACATCAGTGAACTATATTTCTTTAATTAAAACACACAGTGTGGTATGTGCATGAATGTGCTGAGAGAGAAGAGAGAGCAAGAAACACAGCTGGAAATGGTGCATCAGTACTGCAGAAACAAGCATTAAAACATGAATATAAGAGTTCTATGAACATTTTGGTTCCACTTTATATCAAGTGGCCCTAATATCTGTGTGCTTATATTTAGTAACTAGATGTCTATGTAACCACAGTGCAAGTACACATTAGTATATTGTATCTACAGGCGTAATGTTTGTGTAACCGAATACATGTAATGGTATTTATAAGTACAAATATGTAACAGGACATTGGTAACCCTACTTGGTAACACTGTTATACAGCCGGAGTCCATGGCCACATTTTAAGGTGTCCATAATGCAGAGTAATTACGTAGTAAGTGTACTTAGCATTATTTAACAAAATGTATTTATCATGTAACTAAGTTATGGAACAGTTAGTAATGTAACAGACAGCTACTGTTACACATTTGTTACACACCGAGTCTGTTACACAGATAGATTATGTAACCTAAAGATTGTCACATATGTGTTACAGACTTTATACAACGTACTTATAAACGCAAGTACACAGACATAAGCTACTTAACATAAAGTGTATGAAGAATGTACTGAAGTGTAAGTAGCTGTGTAACAGACTCGGTGTGTAACATACGTGTAACAGTAGCATCGACATAATTACAAACTGTTATTACAGGCTTTTCCATAACTTAGTTACATGATAAGTACATTTTACTTCATGTAAAAACAATGGCTACAACTAAATACCTAATTAGCTAATTACTCTGTTTTATGACACCTTAAGATAAAATATTTCTCATCACTTTGGTAATAAAAGTACAAATGTGTAACACTTTATATTCAGTTGACATTTCATGAAGAGTTACACAGTACACAGTACAGTACACTAGTATTACAGTAACTCCAGATCCAACTCCTCACGCTTTACCTATCCATGAACCTACCCATCTCCACCCCCTGGATCAAACCTATTACTCCAATACATACTGTTGTTACAAAATATAATCCTAAAACGTCTATTACACAAGTATTTAAGTGGTTTTCCCAATATGTTGTTACCAATGTTTGCTTTTACACACAGCGTTCTGAGGGTTGTTACGTGTGTGTCACAGTTACAGAAATATCACAGCTGTAGATACTACTTACACTGTTTGGCTCCAATATTTCAAATTAGTATGCGTTGAACTTGGTATAGAGAAGCAATAAAGAAGGAAGAATATTTGGGAACTCATTTTCTTCCAGTTACCAAATTTAAGTTATGAAAATATATAGTTGGAACATTGTTTTGAAATGTTGAAATGTCCAGTTTTCTTGTTTCTTGATTATTTACAAATCTTTTAATTTGTATTCTTTTCATTCATATACTAAGAACACAAAAATGGCCAGTTTTCTCGTCGTGATTAGAATTTTTTTTTTTTTAAAGGTTACAAAAATGTTTCTTAAAATTCTACTAATTTAGTTTCACCCAACACATCCAATACATAGCACTATTTGAATGCTTATTTTTGATGTTCTAAGAACATTAAAACATTCTTTTTGTGATTATAATGTTACGTAGAGGTTACAAAAAAAGGTTTCTTAGAACGTTCATCAGGTGAAAGTCACAACATAAGGACATTCAGAGAATGTTTTACTTAGAATATATATACAGTATATATATATATATATATATATTGCAAATAACAATAGTTATAAGAACATTCCATAACTTCCATTACTTTAAGATTTCTTTTTTTTTTTTTGTAAAAACAGACCTAGAAAAGTCTAACAGGAGTCTTGAACTCTGGGAACTCGTATGATAGATCTGTAATACACTCTCGTACTCTGTTGTTATGTTAGGGTAGCTCAAATGAAACACAGGCAAGTTAAGCGAGCAAGGCTTCATGCTAGGCTAGAAGACCTTGAACTCATTAACACATTAGCTGTACAAAATCTATGTAAAGCATTCAGCCAACTGGTGTCTGTTTTCTCGACAATAAACTTGAAGAGGGTTACTTCACAACAGGAATTCAGAAACTTTCTCACAAGAAACTCTCTGAAAACATACCCGTCCCTGCGGAGACCATATTGCTCTGGTAAAAACAAGGGTGGAGGTTTATACATTTTTGTCAATTATATTAGAGATGGTATGAGGAGAAAATGAATTGAGGGAATCCTAACCCTCGACAGCTCGGCTGCTGGACAGAAGCACATTTTCAGCTGTCAGACAGTTACATAGCTCTCACCCATCATCTCATTCCAGCCTGCTTCTGAACTCACAATCATCCATCAGAACCGCTGGGAAACCTGTCTCAGGTGTATTACAACATAATACTGTACATGTGCTGTATATTGCATATCTAAAGTGTTTTTAAGTTTCTTCAGCTCAGCAAGGTTGCTTTTATTTGGTCAGAAATACAGTAAACATTCTGGAATAGTACTACAGTTTAAAATAACCGTTTCAGTGTGAATATCTGTTGAAATGCAATTTATTTAATGTAATGCGCAGCTAAATTTTTAGCATCGTCACTCAGTCTTCACCGTCACATGATCCTTCAGAAATCATTCTAAAATGATTTACTGCTCAAAAAAAGGAACTACTGCACCAATTGTTCTGCGTTATATTTTTGTGAAAGCAATGACCATTTTTATTTGAAATAGGAAACATTAAAATTATAAATTAATTTTATAAATGACATTTGTTGTCACTTTTGATCAGGTTAATGCATCCGTGCTGAATGCAAGGCGACACTATACTGATGTTACGCCGTGGGCGTTTCTGTATGTTTATTTTGTCCATGTGTTTCCTGTCTGTCCTTGTCTCCCCCCGCTGTCTTTGTTCATTTGGTTTTGCCCTGATTATGTTAATTCGCATCACCGGTGTTTTTCACCTGCCTTCACTTCTACTCATTAGTTCTTTGTGTATAAATACCTCTGTCTTTAGTTTGTATTCAGGTCTTGTTGAAGTCTCCACGTTTTCCTTGTGTGTGTAAGTTTTGTTGTCTTTCTTAACGCTGTCATGCAAAAGGAGTCAAAAATCGATTCCTGAGCAATCGATGTCAGCTAATTTAGGACCTTCACTGTAGACAGCGCCTTGTAACGTCAGACGTAAGAGGCAGCGACTTTAGAAGAGACAGTTCGAGAAATACACTTAGAAAAGTTAAGATATATCTTAAAAGTCTTCTTAGCGCATGAATAGTCTGCGTTATCGAGAAACCGGGCCCAGGTCGCGTTTCCAACAAAATCTTCTCAGTGTAGTAATAAGGTTATAGTACACTTTCTTGTAGCTTTGAACTGACGTAAGAAAAATCCTATGGTATATTCACCACAACCAACCCAGTCTCACGGCAGTTTGTGTCACGTAATTTCATTTAATCTATTTATTCGTGGCAGGGACACGTTTATTTAGTTATTTTCGTAAGTCCAGCATGTTTTTTAAACTAATGCATTTCAACTGGGTGCATCTTAGTTAAAAAAAACATACTGGACTTACGAAAATAACTAAATAAACGTGTCCCTGTCACAAATAAATACCGTGAGACTGGGTAGCCAGAACACACTATAATGATGAACGCTCTTTTTAATACAAACATAAAGACATGACAAAATCTTCATTTCTTGCTTTATTATTGCATGCTCCGTTAACAATCAATTCGAACATTATCGTCCATTTTATTTCCCCCTCGAGGCCTGGAAAACCCTCTGAAGCATATAAACAGACTTTCATTTCTGAGTCAGCACATGAACTAATACAAGCCCCATCTCCTGAATATATCTCTCAGAGCTGTTGGTTTGTAAATACGGGAGGAAACCCCATGTAGAGGTCAGCCTTCAATGCATTACTGTGACTCCAGCTCGAGGAATGAGAGATTG
Source organism: Enteromius radiatus (assembly GCA_032357445.1). NCBI lineage: Eukaryota > Metazoa > Chordata > Actinopteri > Cypriniformes > Cyprinidae > Enteromius > Enteromius radiatus. The sequence goes on from JAUCMS010000059.1 coordinate 840,907, forward strand.
TTTGTGTTTATAAATACGTCTTTGCTGGGTAATCAGTTTATGATTACAAGGTACCACACGGAAAGACATACATTTACATCCACTCACAGAACATGTCCAGCAGTAATAGACCCAGTATGAAAAAAAATAAAAAAATATATATATATATATATATGAAATATGTTTATGCATGCAGCGTGTGTATTTATTGCTTCTTGGCTGGCTACGACAGGCTTTTGGAAAGTCAAACAGGTTTGAAAGGCCGTGTTGTTTGCTTTCCAAAAAGCTGGTAGCAGATAAGCTCCGGGTTGCCGTAGAAACCTACCCAACTGGAGCCAAGGCCCAATTTTGGAAACCACAAAATCAACAGAAGCGTGATGGACAGAAAATAGAGCCGAGGCGAAAGAAAGCAAGGTGTGTTTTTGAAAGCTCTTGAAAGGGGACACGAAACAAGCCCGAAATGGACTAAAAGATCAGCATCCATCAATACACGCCAGGGGACATTGATCATCTGGACTGTTTAAAGTGAAGAGACGTGTTCTGGATGCATTAGCTTAAACGTTTCTGCTATTTTAAATGAAAAATGTGCGCGGGGAGAAAGGTAACGTCATGCAACATTAAGCAAAAACAGTTCAGGATGTATAAAGTGAATGAATTTTATTACTTAAGACAACATAAAAAAGCCATTTCAAATTATTGTTTGAGCATCGTATATGTGTTTAAATGTTGTGTTTTCATTTCAGTGGAATCCAGAAGTCTCACATTTTTTATTTCAACATATTATATATTTTTATTGAAATATGAAAAAAAAAAAAAAAAAATATATATATATATATATATGTGTGTGTGTGTGTGTATTACATATATATATTTTTTTTTTCTTTTGTAATATTAAATCTCTCTGGTACTCCAGTAATTAATACCTAATTACATATTTAACAGTGTAATTAGATTACTCTACTAATGACTTTTTTTCTAAAACGTTGGCAAATTGCATTACTTGCATGACGCTGTTCTTTTAATTCTTCCAAATACTAATTTCATTAATTATATCATAAATAACTCACAAAAAAAATTTAAAGGAGGAATGTTGCATTAACAACATATATTAATATTAGACATCATATTTGAATGTTAAATCCACTATTTGTTCTAAACAGTATTTAATGCAAAAAGTAACTCAAATTAAATTGTAAAAAAAAAAAAAAAAAAAAAATAATATAAGAAATCCTTCACTTTTTTAAGGGAAAAAATATTTAAATTATAGTAATAAAATATTTCAACTACAGTAATAAATAAATACATAATTGGTAATAAGTTACACGCAAAATATTTAAATTTGTGTGCGCTTTTCAGATTTGGGTAACACTTTATTTTAAGGTGTCCATAATGCAGAGTATTTACTTAGTAAGTACTTTGTAGTAGTAGTTCGTACTTAAAACAACATGTAGGCCTGCTTATCATGTAACAAAGTTATGGAACAGTTTGTAATTATGCAAATGTAACAGACAGCTAGTGTTAGTGTCAGTCTGCAACATATGTGTAACAGTAGCTGTTTGTTACATCTTCATAGTAACAAACTGTTCCATAACTTTGTTACATGGTAAGTACACTTTATTTCATGTGCAACGGCTACTACTAAGTACCTAACTAGCTAATTACTCTGTAATATGACACCTTAAGATAAAGTGTTATCCGTACAGTATTTGTTTTTCCTAGAATTTATGGCATATAAAATTAAAACGAACAGATAAATTTTGCATTGTGTAGATCTGATCCAATTATGAGCTGAAGTGAATTTAAGCAATGAAACCAGGAGGAAAAAAAACTGGCTGTGAGATTTATAGACAGAAAACAGACCCACTGTGACAAAAACCTGAAACATCGAGTCAACCAAAATTCAACATATTTAAAAGCGGATCAGGGAGTTATAAATTCAGAACTTTTTCACAGTCTCTCGTCTCAGTGGGTGAGGGCAGAGTGTGATGCCATCCCAATAAAGCCGGCCAGAGCCGTGTCAACGTGCTGTTTGGGTTCCCCCGATGGCTCTGAAATTACACCTCATGTTTCGTTTCACTGCGTCTCACTGAACCTGAATCTGCAACCTCTCGAACCGAAGGAGCTGCTCACTTACTGCTCTGTCTTGTTGTGCTCATAATAAATGTGTGTAAAGGATATGTTTTGGCATCAGTGCTCCAATGAAGAACCTTTCACAAGAAAACAAACAAAGCTCTAGATTCTGTAGATTATTGAAATGTTCTGAAACATTCTTTTGAAAAAAACTTGGGAACATTCATTTTTATTCTTTTTTTTTTTTTCTTGTTTTAGTTATTTTATTTTTGTTTTACCTAATCAAAATAACCCAACTGCAGTTTGATTACTTGGAATGCATGATAAAAACATGATTTATTTATTTATTTTATTTTTTTAAATTATATATATATATATATATAGAGAGAGAGAGAGAGAGAGAGAGAGAGAGAGCATTTATTCTCAGGGCTGGCTCTGCAGTCCTATCAGAGCTCCAGTCCTCCTGAAGAGGACTGATTGTCGGTTTCATGGGTTCCTGGGCGTTTACACAGGATCAAATAACACAGGCCCTTTTGTACACAACCAATTAGATCTACTAAATCAAATGTGCTTGTTTAGGTTTCCTCCGCTAATTTAGAGAGACAAAATCAATTAAAACCTGATATTGCTCAGGTCTCCTAATGAGCATACCTAGCCAGTAATTACAGCTCTAGTTTACTTACAGACCAAACCGTGTGTGTGTGCTTGAGTTTGTCCACGCGTTTTAACAAACACACTACTTCTTCTGAATTTGGCAAAATTGTTTACTGCCTGGCCTCACCCTCATGTCTTTCCAAAGTTGTATCATGTCCAAAACTGTCCAGCACACTAATCCCAAAAACTAACCCAATTTTAATTTGAAAATAACTAAGAAACACCAAAAGCAATATAAAAATAATTCATAAGAAAATAGTTTGATATCATACATTAGTGAGATAAACAGCCCAAAAGCCATTGTTTAGTTTAGTCAGTGAATTGTTTCGTTGAGTTTAACTTAAAAAGATTGATCCCTGATCTGATTCTCAAGTCTTTTTCGGCCTTTTGGTTTACAAATCAGACTTAATGATTCATCCACAAATCAAAGCTCAAAGTTTTGGACCCACTTTATATTAAGCATCCCTAATACCTGTGTACTTCCATAGTAACTAGATGTGTGTGTAGTATGTAACCACAGTGTAAGTACACACCAGTACATAGTGTCTACAGCTGTAATATTACTGTAACTACACACGTAACACTTCTCAGAATGGTGTGTGTGAGTACACATGAGTAACAGGACATTGGTAACAACACTTCTTGGTAATGAAAGTACAGAAGTGTTACACTTTATATTAAACAGACAATTGCTCTGGATTTATCATGTACTGATGTTACAGAGCAGCCAGCAGTAAGTTAGGCTTTACATATAAATTGTGGTTGGTGTCCTGAATGTTACACTTTATACTAAGTGGGCAGTTCCTGAAGAGTTACCATGAGGTGCAGCAACTCCAACCACTTTACATATCCCTACACCTACCCAACTACACCCCCTGATCACCCCCTGCTCCAGTTACTCTTATACATACTGCTGTTACTAAATGTAGCTAT
>JAUCMS010000059.1:849182-860393 GCA_032357445.1 Enteromius radiatus
CATTCCAGCCAGCCCTTCTTATACACATGCGGTGATAAGAGGCACCTGGCTGCAATCAATGCACGCCAATTTTCATTCGATTCGAACACGATTGGTCTCTCAAGCGAGATCCCATATGTAACGTCGAAGTGATTCGACTGAAAGGGTAATGTTAAGTTATTTTATTATATATATATATATATATATATATATATAACTGGTTTAGTGATCAGCTTTGATCACAGAAATAAATTACATTTTAACATATATTCATATAAGACTTGTAATTGTAATACTATTTTGGAGTATTATCGCCTTGGTGAGCAGAAGAGACTCTTTCAAACTCATTTTGATTGTGGCTAAAGGTCAAAGGTCACACTCTGGATGGTTGGAAAGGGCACAGTAATGGAGCAGAAGGATCTGGGGTTGTGATTTGACCTGTGTTGAGGGAGAGATTGCACACATTTAGTCTTGAGTTCAAGGAAACGGTGTGTTTTTCAATTCTTAGCCAAATGAAACATGACCTGATATGATTTTTTCTCCTTCTCTCTCTTTTTTTTTCAAGTTTAATGTGGCGTTTAACAAGATTTCCAGCAAACTGCAGCTCAGCTTTTTTTTTTTTAGTCAAGCACCATCAGCTTCCTAAACCCTTTCTTTAAACATGGACCCTTTTGTCTGGAGTTTCTGCACAGTGATGTGTGTGAGGACAGAGGACTAGATGGGACTGAAGGCAGTCGTTTGTGAAGAAATAGCATTCAGTCAAAAAAATAAATAAAAAGATTCAACTTTGCAATAACTAGCAAATGACCTTCACCAGTCAGAGGAATTCATAAATAAATAATTGCATCAGCATCATTACTCCATAACTCTAGTCTTTAGTGTCACATGATGTTTCAGAAATTATTTTCATATGCATATGATTATTATTGTTGAAGTTTTGGTAACACTTCAGAATAGGGGGTCAGAATAATGCATTAGTTAAGCATTAGTTAATGGTTAATTTGTTCAAAATCAAGCATTAGTTGAGCAAAAACACACTAGTAATTAATGATTAAAATGTTAAGTTAATGATTAATTCCTAGTTTGTTTTTGCTCAACTAATGCTTAATGCTTAACAAATGCTTAACAAATTAACCATTAATTAATGCTTAGCTAATGCATTATTCTGAGCCCCTATTCTGAAGAGTTACCGAAGTTTTTTAGATGTTCAATTTAAAGTAGCTTAACATTAAAATACTAAATAGATTTATTTTAATATTTAATTAGATTTAATATTATTACTCCCAGATATATAATGGAGGGCACAAGTCAGATAGCCAACTGAATTTCAACTTATTAATACACTGATAATATTAGCAGTACTGAAAGTGTATTTCATATTAAATACATTATTATTATTATTATTTTAAATACACATTTTAGTATAGTGATCTCAAAAGTTTTGACCCTCACTGTACAATATATCTCACAGCCAGCCCAGTTTCGTGCAGGAAAAGCACACACTTCAGATGTGCTGCACACTGTAAGACTTTCACAAGGATCATATCAAGGGATTTAAGAGCAATCCATCAGTCACACGAAGCAGGTGAAGAGAGGCTGATATCTGATGATTCAGTGGAGATATAACAGCAGCATTCATTAGCATCTCCTTTTCCTAAAACCACTGCCGAAGAGAGCGAGAAGGAAACCCCTGCTGCTGATATTTATACTTTCCAATTTACCCCCAAAATTTATAAGCTCTTTCAGGATTTGAATCATTTGGACATTTAATAACCCAGATAATACCAAATAATTTCAGGGAATTATCCGGGTCACCTGGACATGGAGTTATAAACACCTTTAATGGCTTTCAGCCGTGCCATGCATTTGATGACCTGACAATAACAATCAGAGCTCGTGCTCTTATACTGTTGTCCTTCATAAAACCATATCCCGAGAGGTATTATGACAGCTCATAATGGAAATAATTCCTCCCAAAAAGCGTACAGGTAGTGTTTCTGGGACGGTCATGTGGCAGCGTGTGAGTTGTCATGACGTGGTTTGTTCAGTTCACTGCACACATACTAAACCGTATTAGACACCCTATAAATCCTGCTGCCCCAAGAAAGCAAACAGTAATCATGATACATGGCCCACTGATGAATGAGAGAGCAACAGAGCATTGTGGGTAAAGGGCGGAGGTGATATGGAGGAAACCCCTCGCTAGGAGTGTTTTGAAAAGGCGCAAACAGGGAGCGATGGCGGATGGAAAGAATTCGGCGTCTACCTGCTCGGTAATGAGCAAAAATTATTCTTTGGCCTCTGGGAGCTGGCAGCGGAATCAAGAGACGCTTCTCGGGGCTGGAAAGACTGTTTTTTCTCAAAATAAAATAACAGAAATGTAACCTTCCAATTAATTCCAATTTACATATCCCCGGCTCCGGTTTCCATCTGGGAGAGCGCCGCGGGACGTCATCGCCATTGCCTTCGTTTGATTAGCTAATTAATAATTCCCTCGGTGCTGCAATTCATTTGAAATTAGCCAAACAGATGGGCTGGCCGGGAGTGAAGGGGTGTGCTGCAGTTTGACAGCTTTCTTGTGTGTTAAAGCACTTCGGGCAGCAGAGGTGTGTCGCTGAAGCTCTGCAAATACTGCCGGAGATTAGGGCCGTTTGTTTGCTTTCTGTGTCATTAACGCCGTCATCGGGGCCCTGGCACCGCGGCTTTACAGTTTGTCACCTGCTCCGGGCTGCGTTCGGACCGAAAAATCACATGAAGTCACGGCTTTACAAGAGCTGGCAGAATGAAGGCACCTTGTGGCCCAGTCTGGATCTGGACCAAACACATTACCCTACAGCAGCGATTCCTGCGGGGCGATTGGAGAGAGTTGGCTTTGTAAAATAAAACAATAATTCAAATAAATTCATAGAAAATAAAAACACAACAGCTGTAAAGTTGACAGTAATGCAATAAATATATAATACAGTAAACAAAATTAAAATAAAAAAATATGCTACCGCCACCTCTACTGTAACATTCTTCCAAATATCTTATTTTGTGCTCAACAGAAGAAAGAAACAAACAGGTTTGGGACATATGGACCATTTGACAATTGTTAAGAAAGTAATAAAATATGATTCATAAAGTATACAGGATTTATATAATCTGGAGTTGATTAGATTGTGGCAAAACAGGCATTACTGCAAAACATAATTTGAAGCTACACAGTTTGGTGTCTCTGCTATTTTTATTTATTTACTTATTGCATATTTTATAAATGTACCTGTATATGTATTTGTTTTGACCATGCAGGACATTTCTGTAAAATATTGTTTTTAATTTAAGACAACTTCTTTCCTGGATATTTTTTTTTTTTTTTTTTTTTAAGTGTTTTTTATTTTTTTTCAAAGGAAAAATAATTGACCAAATTTTGATATTTTATTTTATTTTATTTTAATGATGCAAACATTATTAAAGTTGATTTTATTTTTATTAAATTAAATAAAATGTTATTTTATTTCATTGTCCTTAACTGGAAATAAACACCTTTAGTTTTCATTTAATTTGTCTTTATTTTATTTTATTTAATTTTAAAAATTCCGTCAAAAATGATTTAAAATGTTTAATTTAATTTAATTTATGTCTTGACCATGCAGGACATTTCTGTAAAATATTGTTTTTAATGTCAGACAACCTCTTTCCTGGATAAATAAATTATAAAAAAAAAAAAAAAAAAGTGAGGAAAAATAATTTACCAAAAACTTTTTTATTTTTTTATTTTTTAAATATTTTTAATTTATTTATTTAAAAAATATTAAATATCTATATTAAAAATGTAAAGCAAAACATGTAATTTAATTGGTCTTTATTTTATTTTATTTTACGTCAATTTAAAAAATGATGTCAAAAAATATTTCAATGATAGATGACTGACACTGATGTACAAGCACCAAACACTGATTGTAAGCCTTAACTTCAAATCCGTTTCTTCAAATCTGATTGGTTAATCACAATATTGTCCCAGGGTCAAAAAAGATGTTGACCTAGTGACATGTTGCATTTGGTAAAATCAGGTTAGAAATTGGCTCAAAATTGATCACGTGGACAAAATGCTGCAGATTTTGCCAATAAATGGTGTTACAATGCAAAAAACGGAAAAGATATGCTCCTCTAGATCGACAAAGCATCTGTTAGCTATAACCCGGTCCAATTTAACATCGATTTTGCATTTGGCCTTGGAAATCATGTTTCAAATCCTCATCATCAGCTCTGTGTAGGACCGACCGCCGGTGCCAAGCAAAGGAGTCTCAGCAGACCCACCAAGAACCTCAATAACACCAACAATTCTTCTTCCCGTCCTGACAGCTTCAAATGGCAGAGTCGCCTCACTTTATTACGAAACCGTGAGTGATGGCAGAGCGCATTAGCCTCCGAACGGCTGCAATTACCACGGCGCAATTAGCACCAATCACAATTAAAGCAGTGGTGCAATTACACAAGCAGATGCCCGTGAGTCATGCGGCTTTAACAGATGAGCGATGGGCGAGATGTTGCTGGATGAAGGTGAACCAGAGCCTCCGTGTGTGTGGTACTCGGCCCGGGTCGGAGCTGGCGTGTGGGCCGTAATTGACCAAATCATTCCCTGCAGAAGCTGGAGGTCACTTTCAGTGGGCACAGGTGCCTCCCATATCCCTCAGTTTGTGACTGTGTGCTAGAACCTCCTAAAGCCTAGCGCCAGTACTTGAGAAATTACAATGTTGCATTACTCCCTTAAAACGTATTCTCTAAAAAAGTAACTAATTGTGACCCTGGAGCACAAAATCAGTCATAAGGGTTAGCTTTTCGAAACTGAGATTTTTACATCATCTAAAGGCTGAATAAATACGCTTTCCATTAATGCATGGTTTGTTAGGAGAGGACAATATTTGGCTGAGATACAACTATTAGAAAATCTGAGCAAAAAAATCTGAATACTGAGAAAATCTCCTTTAAATTTGTCCAAATGATGTTCTTAGCAATGCATATTACAAATCATTATTTATTTATTAGGAAATGTACAAAATATAGTATATATATGCTACAAATACTCAATATACTTAAGACTGGTTTTGTGTTCCAGGCTCACAATTAGGATATTTAGTTATTTTCTTATGGAAAGTAATGTGTTATGTTACTTTTGAGACATGTGTTAGTAAAATCAGATTAAATTATTAAATGCTCAAAGGATATTAGTCTTATTTAAAGAGTTGGTTCCCACCAAAATGAGAATTCAGTCATTAATTACTCACCCTCATTTTTTTTCCAAACCCATAAGACCGTCGTTCATCTCCAGAATTAAGATATTATTGATGATATCAGAGAGCTATCTGTCCCTCCATAGACAGCAACACAACTGAAATGATCCCAGATCCAGAAACTTAGTTAATCCACACACAGCTGTCAGTCAATGCATGAGAAACAAAGTAACTTTTACTTATTTGAAACTTTAAATTTAAAAGTAATGCATTCCTTTACTAGTAGCTTTACTCTGTACTCTGATTCGGTAACATGCATTACCCCCATCACTGCCTGGTGGCTGAGCCGGCGCTGGTCGCTTGTTTGAATAAAGCCAAGAGTAAATATTGTCTGAGACCAAGTCAACACTTGTGTCATGCATTTTCAATTTGGCGTTCAATTAAGTCCATTTATTTTTTTCCCTTTCCTAAGGGGGAAAGAAAAACAGGCTTGGCTGAGGCTGGAGAGATTGGCTGAGGCTAATGAAGGCGCCTCGGAGCACTCTTTAATGGCAGCTCTTGGCTCTGAAGATGAAGAAACCTGGAGAACCACACCGATGACTCAATTAATACAGACTGAAGGTCTATATAACCCTTATTTACTATAAAATGTTTGGAAATTAGCCTCTTAAGTCACCTTTAGTCGATACTAAGATTGATTGGCTACTGTACTACTATAACACTATTACATAACCTGTCACAGGGGCAGGAACTTTTTAAAACGTACACTACTTTCAACCTAAAGGTTCCATATCGGTACCTTAATGGTACATCATATGACCTAAACTGCACCTAACAGATCCAAAAATGGAAATATAGTGACAGCTTTTGTGCCTTTTTTTTTTTTTTTCCTGAGAGTGAACATACTAGAATACAGAATGGTATTTGCTTTATTGCCTCGGCTCTTAAAGGGATAGTTCATCAATAACCAACTAAAAAAAAGATGTAATTATTTACTCACTCTCCTGTTGTTCTAAACTACATTCTCTTGTTAAGAAGTAAATAAATGATTAGTATGTTACTAAACATCAAAATTGTACTAATTACTTTAAAAACTGTACTTTCTTTAAAAAAGGACAACAAAATATTACTAAACAATAATTATTCAAAATGTTATTTAAAGTAATAATAATAATAATAATAATACATAATTACCAAGTGCACTTTTTTAGTTTTGAATGTACATATTTAATTTGTTTTAGAAGAATGTTTCTAATTCAAACAGCTTCAGTTCAACTTGTTGTATTTTTTTTTTTTTTTTTTTGTCAGATGGAAATCAATGTAAACCAAAACTTATTGTATGGTCCACAGAACAAAGTTATACAGGTTTGGAGCAATATGAGGCATATACCACATGAATAAATAACAAAATTGTCATTTTTGAGTGAACTGTCCCTTTAAGCTGTGTATAAATGAGATTCTGTTTTAGTAAAGAGCCTCTGCTCTGTGATTAAATGTAAAATGTTAAAGCTGGCCAGCAGCCAGTCCCTGCATTATTTCACTTTACAGCCACAAGAGGGGGCCGATGAAGGACCCATTCAGACAGGAGGGCAAAAAAATACAGTTGTGGTGTTGCCAAAGACCACAGAAACTGGAAGAAGCACAATTTCACCTAACTCATCTTATGGTGTCCTCCTGCCTGCCTTGCGTTTAACACAGTCCTCAATGCGATGATTACAGCCGGCCAAGGTTTTGTCAGGATTTAGTGTGTTCGGTGGCCAGTTTTCTCATGTTTTCACTTCTGATTTGCATCCAACCATTGCTAGTGTCTTTTTCACCATGCTTGACTTACATATAAGCAACCATGACATTGCATTTATACATCACTTGCTATCAAGTCAAAACTAACCGCCGTGCCAGTCAAAACAAGCCTCCGTGATTGATTAGTCCTGCCTGACTTGAAGTCCATGACGTACGGCGGTAAGCATGTCAGAGTCAGAGCCACACGACCACCTTTGCTTTCTGTCACTGAGCTCCACAACAGCTAGTTCAGCAGACGCATTTCTCCCAGTGCTTTATTTGCAAAGACACAGTAAACAGAAATGTGAAGAATTACACACAAAGGCCTTTTGGCAGATTGTGACACAACAGTTGTATATAGCTCAAGAACAGACAAAAATAAGCAACGGCTGGAAATGGTCGGTCAGGGGCGTATGAACGATTCGAAAATGGACAAATTAAGGCATTACGTTCATGGAAAGTAACGATTATCTTGCAAAAGTGAATATGAGTTACTGTATATGAAAGGAAACCTGTCCTGTTAGTTATGATGATTGCCATGGGCTTGTTGATGCTCAAAATTATGACCTCCATATAGAGCAAGGCATCATCATTAATAATTATTCAAATTAATATTGTTGTTATACAGCTGAATATGCGACATTATTATTATTATTATTAAAATTGTGCTGCCTTTGCATTGTAAGCACGATAATAAACATTTAAAAAATAGATAAAAATTTGCAGAAATGATCAAATGTTAATAGTTTAATAAATTGTTTATTTTTTGCCATCAGAAAATGCCACCAACTGTATATAGTATAGTGTGTGTGTTTTTCTAATAAAGTAATGTTCCATCAGGTAATGCTTCTAATAGACAGAAAATGCCACCAACTACAGTATGTATTATATAGTGTGTGTGTGTGTGTGTGTGTGTATTATATGTATGTATATATATATACACACACTGTATAGCTTCTGCAGTCGTAACATGAAATATTTCCCCAGGCTGTTTGGTCTAATGAGGATAATGAATTGGTCCTCCTGGGTTATTGTAATGAGCTTCCCTCCCAAAGGAAAACATGCAGATCGGTGCTGTGAAAATAAACAGTGTGTATGTGAGATCACTACACTCAAATCAGGTTCTGCTTCGCATGTGTCTGAAAACACAAGCCATGCACTCTTGCTTTTTCCCAGCATCCAGAAAAAAAAAAAAGATTTGACATGTACTTGTACTCAGTATCCAAACTTACTAACTATTAAAAAGCTGAAAATTAGGAGTTTGATTTAAACGCCGTAGTTAATAGTGAGAATCGGTCTCCAAACTAAAGTGTGGCCCAGTAATCGACTGTAATTGCACTGTCAAAGAGGTAATATCGAAATAATTCTAGGGTATCTTACCCAACACTGATTGAGATCAGATCTGCTCACATACAGTATGCATGAAAATATGACAGTCTACTAACTTAATGTAACTTTGTTAGCGACATGTCTACTAACTCTAAGAGAAGACTATTGGGGTAGGTTTAGGGTTAAATTAAATATACATACATACAGTAGATAATAAATATGCACAGTACACACACACACACACACACACACAGATAGATAGATATAACTTATTTGGGTATGATTAATCACGGTTAATCATTTGAAATTAATCATATAAATCACAACATATACATGCATGTGTGTGTATTATTGCTGTAATATTACAGACCTGATATAACAGCAGGTTTTAGATTGCACGATTTTACTGTAAAATAAGAGTTAAATGCTGTAAAATCCAAGGATACTTTAGTTTTTACAGGTATTAATTGGGATATTACAGGGAAACTTAATTACAACAAGTTACTGTAAAATAATACTGTTAATTATTGTGAAATGCTGGTAATTTTTAACAGTGTATATATAAATACAAAGTACATATGTTATGTACACAAAAACTTTATTCTGGATGTGATTAATCATGATTAGTAGTTGCCCAGCACTTATTTATATAGTTATACATCTCATATTACATCCGTAAACATCTTCAGCATAGCTATTTTTCCAAAAGTGACAGCGGATGGACTCTAAACGATGGGAATCTGCAGCAGATTTGCAGCTGAGCATCTGCAGCACATGTAAAGCGAGCGATAGGAAACATGGCTGAGGTATTCAGGAGCGTGCCCCGAGCTGCTGATTCACTGTAACTCATCCCGCGACCTTTATATTCGTCCCACAACCGCCGTCTCTGCTCCCAGTGCTCATGCTGAACGTTTCCACTTAATACAGTCTGACTGCTTCTGCCCGCTAACTATTACAGAAGATCTAAAGAAAACGGAGGGTTTATTTGTGGTAATATGTGGCATATTCAATTGCGTGTGCAAGTTTTGTACCAATAATAGATGAAGTCAGTGCTTAGCAACGCCCTGCGAAGTTCCATAATTCTCTGATGACACTGACGACACTGAGAGTTTCCTTTAATTCCAGGGGAAAATGGAATATATGAAGTATCGTATTAGTTTAGCTAAATATTTATTTACAAAGCATGCACTTTCCTTTGAGAAGCTTTCTATGAATCACTCCGTTTCTTTTTTCAGTCTCTTGACATGACAGTGGACTCGATCCCTCTCTCTGTGCCACTTTTGCGACTGGTTTTCGGCTCGCTCCTGCCAATAAGATATGATGGAGTTGGGCAGACTGGCATGGGAATGGCCCTGCGGCGGTTACAGGCCATATTTTGATTGGCGCCTCGATCTAGGTCCATTCTCCGCATGCGTCTGCCAAACTGTACACATTCAATCAAACAACACCGTTTCCATGGAGACTTTAAGAAATTAGAAGTGAGCACCATGATTGTTTGAAGCATTTTCCAATTTCCTTGGAATGAAAAGAGTAAATTTTCAATTTGCTTATGTACATAATGGGAATGGAAAGGGCAGGGAATAATCACAAATTCTGTTAAACTGGTATTTGTGTGTGTACACAGAAAACAGTCACATGAATAGAGCTTTATCAGAAATGTTTCTAGCATGTCTTAACTGCAAAGAAACTGAAACATACATATACTGTATATTAAACTCAGCCTCTGGCAACATTATCTCTAAAGTAATTAACACATCAAATTAAAGTGTCAAAGTAGCAATAAAAAAAAAAAAAAATAATATATATATATATATATATATTCTGGACATTCTGGATATATTCTTGTTTTTTTGGATGACACATTGCTAAACATTGAAATGAACAATAACTAATACATTATAGTATTTATATTGTTAGTTTACGTTAATGAGTATAGTTATCGAATGAAACTTTAATGTAAAGTGTTACCAAAAATCCTTATTTACCTCAATCAACATAATTCGTCATACCACTGTGACAGATAGTTATGTCATGCTTGGTAAATCTCATAAAGTAGTTTTTCCATATAAAAATGGAAGCAAAGCTAACAAACATTTGACTGTAAAGCATAGTGTAAGCTTTTCCTGTGCGTCACACACAGCATCTCTGAGCAGATATTACCTCTCTGCACAGATCACACTCAGATCCTGGCTTTAAACTAAACACTGAGCGAGAAACCTCAGAGCTGGACTCAGATCAGTGTTTATAGCTGGCTTCTTCCATCTCCCACACAAACAACGATGAGCAAATGCCTGTTGCATGGCAGTGTGGCTGAGCTCCCAACGCTGTGAGGCAGAGAAGAATTCAACCATCCAAACAGGAGATTTGAGCGTAATGAGTCTGAATCAGCCAAAACGCGCAAAAGCAAACAAGCCCACATAAACACAAACAAACTCGGGCTGAATTATGTCATGCATAATGGAGCACCCTTATATTCTGGCACTTGTAGAAAATGGCAGAGCTTCTGCAATATGCAAAACATGCTGTTATGAGGTGAGAGAGAGAGAGATTTCTGCTGCCTTGCACGTATTCATTTGACTCCTTTTCCTTTTGCATATGTTAATAGTTTACACGTATAAATGAAAGATGAAATTAATTTAAAAAAGTGGTTCAAGTTTTGTGCCGCGCCTCACCAGCCCGACCGATGATGATGATAAGATATACATTTTGTTTAGTACTTAAATCGTTGCAGATAAAATCATATGACTAACATTAAAATAAATTGTAGAGTCTCATATTAAATTAATTTAATTGTAGATTCTTCTGTGCAGATAATCTACAATTAAATTAAATTAAATTAAAATTTAATTTAATTTAATTTAATTTAATTTAATTTAATTTAATTTAATTTAATTTAATTTAATTTAATTTA
>JAUCMS010000059.1:868164-883747 GCA_032357445.1 Enteromius radiatus
AATCTGCAAAAATGTCTACAATTCTGTGTTTTTCTGTCAATATGGGGTGCTGTGTGTACATTAATGAGGAAAACAAAAAATAAGAACTTATCTGCGAAATGCACAAGTGCTTGTTTTAGGAGCATCACATGTAGTTCATTTGACAAATGTATACCCTCTAAAACTTCAAATGCCTCCTTCAGATATTCCTCTGGCAGCGACTCCACAAACACCTTGCTGTTTGGCACATAATGGCAAATAAAACATCCGCTCTAAATGTTCTGTAAAGAATCTGTGTTTACAGCAAAGTTGAGCAATCTTTTCCTGAGAAAT
Organism: Enteromius radiatus; assembly: GCA_032357445.1. NCBI lineage: Eukaryota > Metazoa > Chordata > Actinopteri > Cypriniformes > Cyprinidae > Enteromius > Enteromius radiatus. The sequence continues at coordinate 868,477 of JAUCMS010000059.1, forward strand.
AAATCAGAGGCTCCCTGCAGAATCTTGTTTTTTTTTTTTGTTTTTTTTTTTGTGGTAACGCATTAGACCAGTCTTTCCCCCCCAGAACCAGAGCTTATTTGCATGTGGCTTGTAGATTGCTCACCTTTCAGTGATGACGAGTTCTGTCCTAAATCATCCTCGCTCCCATGGGCTGCAGCAGATCTGTAACACAATCCTCTCACCAGTCTTTTGAATCCGTGCCCTGCGTTAAATCAGGTATTATATGACTAACAGCTGCTTTTGTATTAATCACTTATAAATATGAATTCCAGAGGCAGGCTGTAACGGGGCAGTCTGGGTGGACCCATGATGCTGTCATAGAGTCGTCGCGAATCAGAAGCATGACAAAAATCAATGATGTGCAGAAACACACTGAAGGGTCAGCATGAGAAAACACTAGCAGCACCTGCTGAACATATCAGGATCCGCAAATGATCTGTATCAGCAGCGCTATAAATCATCTTGATTAGATTTTAATGGACATTTGTTGCTGCTGCTCACACTGGCCTCACATGGAATTGGCCGTGGATCTTTATTGGATCTGAAAGAAACAGGATGGAGATATTAGATGCTAAGAGAATATTTGAAACATTAAATTATTCTCTAGAAAAAGAGCTCTCTCTCTCTCTCTCTCTCTCTCTCTCTTTCTGTTGATGGCAGCATATATGTAAGGAGGATCCTTAAAAAAAATTGAAGGAGCAGAAGGAAAAATCGGATAAAAGCAAGAGTGTGGGTTGATTTAAAATTGTAAGATGATGAAGGACTTTTCTTGTTGGTTCAATGGTGTTATGCAGTTTGCATGTTGTAGACCTTTTATCGTTTTCTCCTCTTTTTCACTTTTTACAAATAATTACACACATATGCACACAAAAACATTACTTTAAACTGTAATCAATCTTTGTTTTATTTACAACTCAATTAAATTATTATTATTCTCAATATATAAATATATAAAGTAGTGCTGTCAATCAATAATTAAAAAAAAAATAAAAAAAAATAAATAAATTGCTTGCATTACTTGCTTGCATCTTTTAAAAAGTTTTGTTTTGTTTTTTTCACCCTATTATTTAACCATTGACTATAGCCATTCGACATTACACTATCGATTTTATACCGAGGGGGACCAAGAACGCTTTTATAATTCAAATATCAATGAGAAAAATGTTCTAAAATGCAAGTAACAAAGTGGCTTTGAGTGTAGCTGGAATAGAAGAAAATGATTGTAATGTTTTGAAGATAATCAAGATAATGTTTTTCTAGATATTTTGTAGCATGGATTGAAGAATGAAGATCTCTAGAGGTCTGTGCTGCTGATTTGAATCTAACACAAGTAAACACTGATTGGCTGAAGCTCTTCTTGTGTTTCTGCAGCAGCTCTCCTCTCAGAGTATAGCCTGACTGATGTAAATCTATCCGTGTATCGCTGTTCTCCAGGGACGATCGGCCGGCTACTGCCAACCTGAGAAAGACGGGAGCAGCGGCGCCAATTCTAATAAGAGAGCACGGGCCTTAAGAAACCACTAATAGTTCCTAAAGTTTCCCGTCCCATGAGCCTTAGCTGCAGGAGAGAGGGAGCCGAGTGGACGGCTGCTAATCAGTGTCAGGCTGCTGTGTGTGTGTGAGGGACTCCTGGGAGACGTGCATGGTTCTGAATATTAATGTCTGTTTCCGGGATGTAATACAGTAGTGTTGTTGCTTGTGCTGGCCTCACACTTCAGTCCTTCAGTAATCAGCTCTGAGGGGTGTAGGTTAGTCAAGGATCAACACTGTATATCACAAATATCGTTGAACCTCCGATGTATTTGTTCCCGTTTGGAAGTCCTTTTGGATAAAAGTATCTGCAAAATACATAAATGTAAATGTAAGAAAGTTTTTCTTTTTTTTTTTCTTTTTTATCTTACTTTCTCTCATTCTTTCTCTTAATTCAAGTATGGATTTTACATAAAATTAATTAATTCATTTCGCATTTATTATATTTTTCCATCCATCCATCCATCTATCTATGCCTGCTTATTTATGCTGTCCACAAATTATTCTTAAGTTATTCTTCACAATATCTTAATAAAAATAAAAATAAAAAAGATTATAAAGATTTTAAAATAAAAAAAATTAAATTATTAATTAATAATTAATTATAAATTATTACTACTTAATTTATTCATTCATTTAATTTTTTATTGATTTACTTGTTTGTTGTCTGTATTATTATTGTTGTTGTTATCTAATTAGATTAGCCTTAGTGAGTTGGAGATTCTTTGATCTAGTCACTAGTGTGTAATGCATATGCAGGCTATTAGAACAAACTTTCTCTAACAACTAGTATAAATAAATAAATCATTAAACAAACACAAATGTTTGTTTTGAACATATTTGTAATTGATCTATTCAGTTCAGAGAACACACTCATGCTTATTGCTTCATCTATAACTGATAAGTAATGCTTCTAGCTGGTGATTTTAAGACAGGGAATGATAACTGTACACAGGTCTGATCAGGAGCTGACTGATGTGTTTGTGCACACACACACACACACACACACACACTCACCACAGGCTCTCATGTAGGTAAAACTGACCGTGTAACCGACACATTAAAGACAGAGCTTGAACAGGGGATAGCCATCAGGTCGAGCGTCATGCAAACATTCCCACCACTGATATTTATTCAGAGTGAGGGAGGTGCAGCACCCCTACACAAGAGGCCTGTATTCTCCAGTGCTATTCAACACAGCCTAAATGTTTGGCTGGACACTTCAGATGTTTGTCCTTCATTACTTATCTACCAAACCACCCCCAGGACATTTGTCAGGCTTCTGCATCACACTCTAAACCAATCTATGGACTTTTTAATGCAAAAATTAAAAAAACAATAATATGCATAATCTGTATATACATGTGTGCGCGTGTGTGTGTGTGTATATTGTATAATTGATATATATGGCACAATATATGTAGCCTGTGTGTACTGAACAATTCCCCCCCCCAATCCAGAAAGGGGCACCTGCAGCAAGGCAGCGCTGTTTGAGTCGCACACTTAAAAACAAAGTTCCCTAGACAATGCATGTGCTGATTCTGAACATATCTCTCACATGGACTAACAAAGGAGTATACTTTAAAGACCAGCTCAATAGTTTGCGTAATGGAGCTTTGTGCTTGTGTCTCCTACCTCTCCCATTGGGCACAAATCCAAATATCCCATACTATTTTCATATTTGCGATGTAATGTATCTGAATGCTAAACTATTCTCTTTTTTATACAAATTAAAGGCTTTGTGCTTCGTTCACATTCACAAAGGTGATGTTTGCTTCACTGTATTTTATTTTTATAAAGTATCAGCACTATCAAGTTAGCAATGCTGGAACTGATGCGTGCGTGTGTGTGTGTGCGTGTGTGTGCGCCAACATGATCACTCCAGCTATGACTTATGACTTATATTAACATTTATTCAGTTTTTAATGATTTGTTAACATGGCGTAAAGGCCTAAAGCTCTCCTCTCAATACTGCAGCAGTGGAGTTCTAGAAGAAAGGTCATGCATGTAGTTTTTTATTCCTCACCCACATTGTAAATGTCCGCAGTCAGCTTTACTGCATGATATTAGTGTTAGTACACTCTGCGTCTCTGACAAGTGAGAAATTTCCATGTTTTCCATGACCTCCTTGAAACAGCGCTCGCCTCTTTCTCCGTTTACGACGGTCTTCACGGCAAAACGGCTGTTTGCAATTTTCCGAAGTCCACTTGAGAAATAGAGGTCATTATTTGAATGAATTTAGACTGATGGGGTTTACATGCGCTCAGACATGTTTACCTTCACTCTGTTTTCCAAGCCTCCCATTGTGAGCGCTGATGCCCGGCTCCAAACGAGAGCAGACAGATCCGGGAACGCTCGGTTCCAAGGGCTCGTCTGAGTGATGCTTGCCAGTCCTGATCCTGGGCACCATACAGGAGCTGTTGGCTTTGGGAATTGCACTTTTGGTCTACGAGGTGTCTTGGTGGAGCACAGGTTTGGAGTCAGGCGCTCTTGGTGGTGCTCATTCTGCGGCAGCGTCCAAAAGGCCCATCCATCTTCTTGCCACTCGAGTGACGGCAAAGCAAACACGGAGAACAAGCCCCCCATACAGTCAGGAACCCCCAGGATCCAAACGCTCTCCAAAACATGGCACTGACAATAAGACGAGCCAGGATGTGTGAGCGGAGTATGAAGGAAAACATTGGAATCAAACTCACATTTATTTCTCTGGGTTTAGACTTTCCATCATGCTCAGTGTGCTTTGAAGATGTTCTTCTCCTCCAAGGGATTCATTTCCGTACTGTTGAATGCTCTCTGAAATGCATTTTGTGTAGTTGTCTTTTATTTATAATCTTATGAGGGATGCTTACAGTACTCTTTCCAAAAATGACAGGACAGAGCAACCTAAAATCATCATTCACTCACAAAAAGAAAAAAAATTAAGCTGCAAAAAATTATTCTTACTTCATGCATTTGTTTTGTTGTACTGTAAACATGCATATATATATATATATTTTTTTTTAAATTATATAAAATATACATTTACTACACATGCAAAATGTGTTTAATTTAATAAGTTTTTAAAAAAGGTCAAAAATAAAGATATGGATTTTTTTTATTTTTTATTATTTATTTATTCATCCATCCACTCATTCATTTTTTCCATTTATTTATTTTGCATCCATTTTTTAATTTTGGATCTTATTGATGTGAATATATAAACTTAATTAATAAATAATTATACGTGATTTTGTGAAGTTTAAAAATAATAATAATAATTGTTCTTATTAGGGTCCACAATCTTAGTGATTTCTTCAAAAGAGGTGATACCACAAAGATGAATGCTCTTTATTGTCACATGATGTTGTGGCACACTCTCCCCGTCTGTCTTCTTTTGCCCCAGGGCCGCTTGGGTTCTGAGCTTTATTTGACATGCATTAACACAGCCGTTGAGAACACAGCCTCTTTTAGAGTTGCTACCTGGAGCTAAAAGAGAGCTATATCGTTCAGCACTTGACGTGGCTATCATAATACCTGGTCCCAGACAGACCTCGTGCCCCGGCAGAAACCACAGACTGCACTGCGACACAGCTTTAACAGTGAAACCCGAGCCGTGTTTCACCGAGGAACAGTATTCTCTGTGCCTCGACACACTGGCCTATAGTGAGAGCTGAGGTGAATGAGTCTCTGTGCAGGTCTAACTGGCCTGTCGCCCCCTAAATATAGAACAACAACAATGGAAAGAGGAAGTACTCCACTGATGCTGAGATAGAGCTGTCACGTTCGTGTTTGCACTTACACGTTTGTTGACATGCAGCGCGAAAGAGCGTTGACAAATACCATCACGTTAAAAACTAGTGCAAACAAACCGGACTTACTGGAACTGATATCGGATCTGTGCGAGCTTTTCTACATATTTTTGCGTAAGCATACAGTAGTAAAATTGTTAACTGAAACACTCTGATAAACTTCTGATGAAATAATTACAAAAGTATAAATGTATTAGTATTATTTTATATTAGCTGTCTTAGTGATTCCTGCCAGCGTGTTATGATTAAGGTATACTGATTCATGAATCAAATTACAATTAATGCAAATTATCACCATTGGCTAAAAAAGCCGCCAAATTAAAATAATGAAATGCAGTTCAATTGAGTTTTTGTATTTAAAACCAAACAAAAACAACAATAGGCCTTACATACAGGTGTGTTTTCTTATATTTTCTTATGTATTGTGTCAAACGATCAATCATCAATCTAAATGAACAAATGGAAAACATTGTATTATAATACATCAAATAAAATAAACTTTGGTAACACTTCAGAATAGGGGGTCAGAATAATGCATTAGTTAAGCATTAATTAATGGTTAATTTGTTCACTTTTCATGTTGGTCTAGTCCTGTTTTCCCCTGTCTTTTGTATTATTGGTTTAGTCCTGTCATTATGTCCTGATTAGTGTATTCGCCCCATCTGTGTCTTCACCTGGTTTAGTTTCCTCTTGTGTATTTAAGCTGTTCAGTTTGTCCTGTCTTTGTCGGTTAATAACGTTACGTTGTGTCCGCGTGTTTTGTCCTGTATTCCTGTGTTCCTGATTAAAAACTCTAAAGAGTATTACCTGCCTTGTCGTCATTTGCCTTCTCCAACACAGAACCGTGACAACAATTACGGTTGTTAGTTAATCATTAATTACTAGTGTGTTTTTGCTCAACTAATGCTTAATTGTGAACAAATTAACCATTAATTAATGCTTAACTAATGCATTATTCTGACCCCCTATACCTAAACTTTTGGGAGAAAAGAATTGACTCTGAATCTTCATTCAACTAATTTATGTACTGATACTATTTATGTATGTACTTGTTTGTTTGTTTACAATCAAGAGATACAAACAAATTGTCTTAAAGACAATAGTGACAGAAAAGTGAAGAAATGCAAATGTTCAAAAATAACATGAATAATATCTGATCAGGCATCTTAATGCAAAACAAAAGTAAATAACATTTTCTCAAGCTTTAATGCTTTTAATGTTCATTATTTTAGCTATTGCATTAAATGAACAGTTCACCCAAAATCATAATTTGACAAAGAAGTCAGTGGCTTGAAGTGATTATTATTTTTATGATATTTTTATCAGCTGTTTGCGCTATTATTTTGACGGCACCCATTCACTGCAGAGCATCCATTGCTGAGCAAGTCAATGCTACATTTCTCCAAATCTGACGAAGAAACCTAATCTTGGAAACTTTTTCAGTAAATGTTCAATTTTTGTTAAAACTTTCCTCAAACCAACACATATTTTTCCTGCAAATGTTGGTATTTGGGGTCAGTTTTTAAATCGCTAACACCCTTAAAAAGTTATTACTCCATTTTAGTAGTTCACTTATTTTTCCATCCATGTCTACATTTTAAAATAGTTTAAGAGTCATGCTTAAATGCCTCAAAAATGGCCAAGTAATAAAAATGTCCCCTTATCTTTCCTTCACTTATATATTCTGAGCATTTCACGCCAAGCCATACACTGTATGGAAAGAAAACAGACAGCAAAAATACTCATGGATAATTACTGAAAATTAGCAATAATGAGCCAATATCCATGCACATTTACGCTGGGTCATAAATAGACCTGACAGAGAGGGAGAGAAATTAACCTGCGTTAATAGTGCTACGCTCCACCTTTAAAATCCATCTTTCAGCTGTAAAATCGTAAATGCAGACTTTTTCCTTTTCCGCCTTTTCATTGGTTATTAGTAATACTGTTTCCTTACAAAGTATCCACACCTATGTAACTTTAGAAATCTTTACAATTTTGTCTACGTGTTATTCCTTATTCAGCATGGACTCATTGACGTCATAGACTCTTGTTCCAAAAATAAACCTGGAGGAACGAGGGAGGGGATGAATTTGAGGGGAACTCAGGAAACCACTTGCATATTATTCTGGTTTTAGAATATGCTCCATAACTTTTTTTTAATACAAACGATCACACTGACATTCGAGGTTCATATGTTGCGTGAAAATCATGTTCTGGTTTCTGGTTGAAGGCTGGGAACACGTCTGAGGCGGGAAAGATGATCGATTTCTTGTAAATGTTGCCCTTGCTTATGAGGCTAGAATGAATGTTTCCCGCAACACACTGCCAGTGTAGACACAACAGTCGTTTCCCTTTAATTAAGCTCAAAACCAAATCCACAAAACCCTTATCCAGCAGCCCGCTTGCTAAGAACTTCAGACTGTAACTTTACACTCTCGTAGCAAACTGTTCCGATCATATAGACTCCGTCTGGCGCAGTCCTCGCTAACGAACTCTGGCAGGGTGACTGGCATGTTTGCAAGGTGAAAGTGGAAATTAATTTGATCCTGACCACATTTTGTTGTTGAATTCACTCTTGGTTATTGCAGCAAGCTGTTCACCGAATCCACTATTAGGTGCCTCATGTGCCTCGTATATAGGATTTTGGCTAGACTGTTGGATTTTTGAGGTCTTTATGGAAAGTAACTCTAAAACCAAGCCTTTTTTTTTTTTTTTCTTTTTTAACTGGGTACCACTTGTTACACTCCAACATAGAGTTAAATCCATCATAGACTCTTTGGAAAAACATGCATCTTTGTGCATTTGTGCAAAACCCTAAAAACAGACAAATGCCAACAAATTGTTTCCCCTCTCTTAGAAATGATGATTTCTGGAGCATGTTGTTGATTTATACAGACGGATTTTCAAGCAATTACCATGCATGTTTTACAAAACCTGGTAGATCATTGCACTTCTGATGCTAAGTGCTCTTTACGAGTCCCTTGAAACATGAGTCATGATAAAAAAGCTAGAAGCAAGATAAAATGGCATGGTTGCTTCAGTAAATGTGTTTATTTGCTTTGGGTAACACTACCGGTTAGGATCAGGATCAGAGCTTTTATACTTTAATGCCACTCATTTAATTGCACAACAAGCAATATAATAAAATGCTTCCATAATCATGTTTATCTGCTAACGCACTTGAAAGTGTAGTGTAAAGTAGCAACGTAATGCAAATTTCATCAACAAATATTTTCCAACAAACTTTTCTTTAAATGGCAGAGTAATTTTTGGGGTATTTTAGCATATTCCAGCCATCTAAGGAATAAAAATGTCACCATGTTTCTGTCTTGCGACAGATGCCTGTATGTTTTGAAAGGGTTAACTATGAACATGGCGTTGGTTGAAGGGTGAACCGGGTGTGTGTGAGTGTACAGATTGCTGTGATGACAGGGTCTGGCGGGTGACCCCTCGAAGCCAGATAGGGCCCTCATCTGGGTAAAGAGGTGAAAAGGTAAAATCAACCTCTAGAGTTTCCCCTCATTTAGACCGGCAGCTCGGACCAGCACCGCGTGGGTTTATAGGCCTACAACACTCTCAACACGCCCAAGCTTGGCGACAGACTTTATTGCCATTTTCTAATTAAAGAAACCATAAAATCAGAGGGGGGTACCTCGAGTCTGTGTTTACGTGAAATCACCATGGCTGCAGTCGGCTGCATGTGTGCAAGAGTGAGACGCAGGATGTCTTCCATAGCCCCACATATGGAAACGCACAGGTTGTGAGAGGTTAAGTTAAGGGGGAGTTAGAATAAACTAAACTGCTCACAAAACTAGGGGACACCGGGGCTAGTTGTCACACTGTGAGCTGTCCAAAAATCATAGTAACATTGAGGTCTGATTACACAAATGCTTGTTTATTTCAAACCCTTAGATTAAGATATTCTTAAATTCGATTACTTTTTGTGTTATATCCTCTTAATACTACTATGATAATTCCTCATCATATTTAATTTTTTTTTCTGCAACTGTTACATCTTGTTGTCACATTTTTCATGCTTACATATTTTTTTTTAACACAATTTGATTAAAAAGTGGCACGTTATATAATAGACAAATGTGAACATGATAAAGAAGCACCACCGTGACCTGTGGTACAAGGCTGATTTAAAATGGACTGTTTCAAAGTGGAAAAGTGTTCAGAGGAGTCTAAATTTGACGTTCTTGTTGGAAATTATGAAGGAAGTGTCCTCCAGGCTAAAGACAAGAGGAGGAGATCTTCAGTGTGTTACCAGCGTTCAGCTCTAAAGCAGCATCTCTGATGGTCTGGAGGTGTATAAGTGTATACGGTATGTTCTGGAAGACACTGTGAATGCTGAAAGGAATATAAAGGTTTCAGAGCAGCATATGCTCCCCTCCAGATGAGGTGTGTTTCCGGGAAGGTCTTGTGTATTTCAGCAGGATAATACTAAACCACACACTGCAGCGATTACAACAGCAGGACTTCATAGTAGAAGAGTCCGGAGCTGAAGTGACCTGCTGCAGACCAGATCTTTCACCTGTAGAGGACATCTGGAGCATTATTAAACATAAAAAGCAATGTCAAGGACGACCACAAACTCTTCAGTAGCTGTAAACCTATATCAGGCAAGAATTCTAACACCAAACCTCCAGAAACTCATGATCTCGATCACCAGACGTCTTCAACATGTTTTGAAAAGAAGAGAAGATGCTACACCATGATAAATATGCCCTCATCCTAACTATTTTGAGACCTGTAGTATTCATCAAATTTAAAATTGGCGTAAAATTTTGAGCATAAAATTGTAATGTTTCTCAGTTTTTATTCAAATTTTAAAAGTGCCCCAATATTTATGGAATTGGGATTGTAAAGGACCATATCAGAAGTGTTTAGTAATCTGTGAGACAAAATGTCTAGTAGAAACAAAGAAGCATTATGTTGAATACATTTGTGTGAGCTGGAGACAGAGATGACAGGGTGGCGATGAGACAGTGGTAAATGTGTCATCTCTCTCAAAAAAGCAGGAAAAACAGATGCATAAATAGTCTGACATCCGTCAGTGTCGGGTAGAATGGACATTCATCCTTTATTATGCCTATTTATTTAAAATCACAAATCATGTTTTTAATGAAAAAAGACATCAAACCTTCATATATATGCCAAATGCAATATGTAGACCAATTAGATTTTTTTTTCTCAATAGACAGCTCTTTTGAAGGAAGATTTGCAAATTGTCCCCTAACCATGGCGAAATGAATTAATAGGCCAGTTTCTGTGATGTCATCAGACCTGAGCCGCTCACTGAGGCGTCTGTGGCGGTGCCTGAGTCAGCCTAGGTAATGACAGCCTCCATCATTTTTTCCAGCGCGAGCCTCACCCCGAAGACCTGCCCATCCAGCGGCCAGTAATAGACTGGGACAGGCCTCTCCTGAGACCCCATACTGCCCTGAGGCTGAGGTACCAAACACCTTTTGCCATGATACTCTTGATGTTTTTCAACTGTGCCAACTAACACTGGCCTATCTGAGCCCCTAAACTAACAAATGTCACCCTCTGTTTCCCTTCTCTTTAGTGTCCTCTCTCTGGGGACGCAGCGCAGTAGTAAAGGAATGTCCATGTGTAGTTTTCTAATTAACAAGCTGTGTTCCTGCAACCCTTGAGCTCCCGCTGTTGGTTTTATTGTGACCCTCACTGGGTGACTCAAATGGAAATGGTGGCATTCTGTTGGAGATTGCTTCATTTTTGTAACACGAGTAGGTCAAGATGGCTGTGATTGAGAACTGAAATAATACGGAACAAAAAACATGCTGCTTCCTGATCGATGTTTGGAAATTGCAGTCATACCTGTGCAGAAATAGTTAAGCTATTCACGCAATGGAACACGTTGCGCAACGACAGATGTTTTACTGGAACTATTGTGTCCATCTGGAAAAGTCCAGCTGAAAAGGTATTGTTGCTATATGCACAATGCCCTGTCCATTAAATGTGTGTTAAGGCAGGACTGTTGTTCTGGTAATTATGCAATAAATTGTACTTTTAGCACCATTTCTGTAACATAAACTGTTGTAACTGTGTGTGTGTGTGTGTGTGTGTACTGTATATATATATATATATATATATTGCTGTGGATTTTTTTTTTTTTTCTTGATTGCAAAATGTGTATATATGTAAAATGTACTAAATAAGCAATTAATGTAGATTTAAATATATGTATATAAAATATTATTTTTATTATAATTACATTTTCACATTTCTGTGAGCCCTCTAGGCTTATATGCATATGTGAATAAATGTGGATTGGAGTGATTTTACCTGGCAGGCTATATTAAAGAAACTAAGTCGGATCATCTGTATTTGACTATTTCAGATGCAATGAATGCTCATTTTCTCTTATTTCCTCCTTCCTATAGTCCCACATTAAAATTTTGTTCTTGTTACTGCTCTTTCTTGTAGCTGTTCTTTTTAACAAAATGATTACTTCCAGATTTTTCAAGGGAATGGTCAAATCACATACAGACCTAAAACTACTAGAATGAAATCTTTGAAATCAGTCACATTTATTTTCATTTCTCTCTTGTCCGCACCGAATCTTCCCCATTCACATCATGCCACGCACAGTCTGTGATTTCACACGTGTGCTGCGGCTCAGATTGCAACAAATGTGTCTAATCTAATCTAACATCATCCTTCGGACTACAAACTGAAACACAGATACCATCAGATGTTTGAAATATTTAATGTAGCAGAACCTGAATCATATCTGTTTATTTAACCTCCACTGAGTCACATAAACCATTGAGAAGCTCCTCCAGACTTCACTGGAAACTGCTTCACCCAAAAGAAGAAAAAAATAATAAAAAAAAAAATACAATTTATTCACTCATTTTAACTGGAGAAAAGCTGAGTAAACTCAAACCCATTGTGTGTTCAACAGAGCAAAGAAACTCATGTTTGGAACAATTTAAGGGTGAGTAAATGAGGACAGAATTTCATTTTTTTATAACTATAAGTAACACTTTTTTTTTTGATACTCCACTTTAGCCATTCTACTAACAATAACAGTCATTAGAGTATTAGTAGTGGGTCGGTTTATATATATATATATATATATATATATATATATGCATGTATATGAGGCATGCCATTTAAATGCACGCCATAATAATCCTAATAAAACGTTCATTTTGAAAGTTGAGGCTTAGAGTTTCCTCAAAGCTTTCTTAGAGCTGTTGTGTTGAGCTGCTAGGAAAGTCTTTAAATACAAGGAAACTGCACATTACTTTATTTAGCTGTTGGTGGCCACAAAGTAAATGTAATATACTGTAGCGGCCTGTGCACAGCATTAAAACCTCTCCGGCGTGAGCAGATTGAAGCTGACTGGTGAAGCTGTGGTTTGTGCATGTGTGCAGCTGGTAGAGTTTGTGAAGCTGGTTTGCTGTGGTTTGAGAGGTGCTCTGGATCATATCAAAGGCCACAGACAGGGGGCGCTCTACCATGACTCTGCTCTTTTTCCATCCTGGTGTTTAGCTCTGTTTTCTGCGTTCAACCGCAAGGCCTGGGCTCTGTCTGTGCCTCGGGCAGACTGAATTATTTGAGCTATTAAAACTGGCAGAGAAGGTGATGAACATTTGCTTTTACTTCAGTTCTTCATTTGTTTTTTGCAGTATGAATGCTGAACATTCATGAGGCGTTAGAAGAGACATCAGATCAGGGCCTAGATAGATAGATAGTTTTTGTCTCAAGATGCACACAAGTATTTTTTTTTTCTTTTGCAGTTATAAAAATGACTTACAGTAAATGTCCTAATTGAACTATGGCCTAATCCTGACTCAGTCTAAGCCCTGTCTGTGAAACCAGGCCGTGACTACTATTGATTTATTCAGGAATCAAACTATTTTAGTGAAATATAGTAATATTACCATTTTATTTAACTGCTCACACACAAAACCTTCACATGTCACACAGTTTCTGAAGCTGACTCTCAAATAAAAGAAGCATACACCAAATCTGTAAAACCTTACATATAAGATATATAAGAACACAAATTTGTAAAATGACATGTATTACAAGGAGAAGGTGACTTATATGTCCACATTTTTCAAAAACCTTGTGAATCATACAGATTGAGTTTGTTGTGCTTGTTTTTGCTTTTTTTGAAAATGTAATGTGTGTGTGTGTGTGTGTGTGTGTGTGTACACGTCTGCGTGTATACATTTGTGTGTGTGCGCGTTTTTGTGACAAATGAAGACATACATTTGTATAATGACATGGTTATGACATAAGCATTACAAGGTGACTTTTCAGGACATTACCCCATGTCCCCACTTTTCAAAACACTTGATGTTGAAGACAATGAAGTAGTTTTAATGCATAGTTTATATATTTTAATGCACGTTATGATGCACTTTATGATATGAATAATTGTAAAGACAATTATAATGCATTACAATATTAATTTCTACACCTAAAATTAATTAAAATATATTACAAATCCTCAAATATTAGTATGCATTTTAACTTTAGTTACAGTTATTAAAAAAAAAAACAAAAAAACATTTGCATCACAATGTGCATTGTGAATAACTTTATGATCCATCATATTTAAAGGCTTTAGGTACCTATTATATTAGCTGAACTTAAGTTGTTTTTGACCCACTTAAACAAGGTAAGATAAGAAATAAGTACATTGAAAAAAAAATAAATAAATTTGTAGCTTCTACCTATTTCTACCTACCTACCTATTTTTACTTGTATGATTTGAAGTACACTACAAGTGCATGTTAAGTGCGCTGCTGAGTTTCTGTCGGCACAAACACACAGCGTCAGAGAGGGTGGGACCGAAACGAGCGAGTCCGGGATGAGGTTTCAGTACACGTCAAGGAGTGTCGGCACTGTTTGGCTAGCAAATTATTGCTGGCCGACGGTCTATTATTTTACAACCAGAGATCGTTGTCGAGAGTAAGGTAGAAGAGAAGGAGAGGGAGAGAAAAGAGAGAAGGGCAGGAAAAAAGAGCGAAGCCTCTGGCCAGCTGCCGGAGGGGAAAGGGGTTACTGAATACTGTAATAATCTTTAAAAATATTACAAGAGTGGCCACAGCACTTGCTAAGAATAGGCCACAGAGAGAGAGAGAGAGAGAGAGTAAAGGTAAGACCACTGGGCAGATTTGGATCCACAATAAATAACAAATGTGGTGGGTTCAGTAAAATCAACACCTCCACTCTAGGACAGGAACATTTATATTTGACCACAGCTGAAGATGTTTTTGATGGTTAAAGGATCTGTCTAAAGTATATTATAGAATGTTCATATTCCTAGATTGCAGCTATATGCATCTTAATAGGAGACTATGTGTATAATAACTGAAATACAAGCTATGAAGTTCAAAAGAAGTAGAAGCAAAAAAAAAAAAAAAAAATCAGAATGCAAAATTCTGAGGAAATAGAAAACACAAATTATAAATTCAGAATTCTGAGGATAAAAACAATTAGAACTGCAAGATATAAACTTAAAATAAAAATAGGAATCTGAATTGTGTGTTTTAAACTCTTAAATCAGATTTTTAAAAAGCTGATATATAAACTAATATAAGAAAGAAAAGAAAATAATCTGCAGATTATATTACTCAGAATTCTGAGAAATTTTTCAGAATTGTAACATATAAACTCATAATTCTTAGACAATAAAGAAAAACTTGAATTTGAATTTCCAGATATAAACTTAGGATTCTAAGAAAGAAAATAAAAACAGAATTGCGTGAAATAAACTTTGAACTCAGAATTCTGAGAAGAAAAGTCAGAATTGTGAAATTTAATCTAAAACTTCTGTTAAAATATTTAGAATTGTAATATACAGTATATAAACTCTGAATTCTGAGGAAAAAGGTGGAATTGTAAGATAGAAATTCCAACCTGATCTCACGGCAATTCGT
>JAUCMS010000059.1:947057-957304 GCA_032357445.1 Enteromius radiatus
AATCAGCGCTTTCATTTAAACCAAAACACAAGACCGGAACTCACATTCATCATATTTCATCCCTATGGACACATAGGATAACACCGGAGGAAATCCCGACAGGAAGGTTTTATTTTAAGATCATAAGGTCACATATGGTTATCAGTATGTTTATTTTTATAAGGTCAAAGGTTATCAAACATAAACAATTTGTTTATTTTTATAAGGTCAAAGGTCAAAGCAATAAATCTTTTTGACATAAGCTCCAGGCTATAACTCTCTAATATAACTGAATGATCCAGAAAAGTATTCAAGGCCACAAGTGCTCATCAAGAGCTGTATTAAATAAAAACCTACATGTTTGAAACGCTGAGTCGGCTGTTTTCAGCATATTGGAGGAAATGAAAAAATAAATTAAATGAAATTTTAATAAAAAAATAAATAAATTTCCAACTGAACACCATTTATCTCCCTCTTCGCTCTGCGGTCTAACATCGTTTTTTTGCAGATGATGTGCCAGATCGTGTGCCACACACGTTTATCAATGGCCTCATTCATCTGGTGTGATGCAGGGTCTTGCTGAAGCTGGCTTTCACTCGCTCTATACCTGAAGTACTTATATCACACACACACACACACTTGGACTGGGCAAAGGGCCATCCCTCGCCAGTCACCTCCAGCCCTTTGGCTCCTGATGAAAGCTGTGAAATCTTTCCTGCGACAGTTTAGATTTCAAAAGAATTCTTCCATCCAGGTCTAACACCATCTAAACCAACCCCGGACCACCGGACCTTCTCGGCCAAGCCTATTTGTTTGCTGAGGGCAGGAGGTTTATTTAGGAGGGTGGTGCTGCTGCGTCTAAATTGCTTGTGGAATAAATAGGACCGTGACCAAAATAGCAAAACATTAATAAAAAAAAAAAAAGAACATTAGCTTATTTCTAATGCCACTAAATAAGTGTTGCACCTTCCTGTAATGGCTAAAGTGATGCATAAGCACTAGGACAAGTTGATAAAACGTTGCGTTTGATAGCTCGCGGCATCGCTTCAAGGTGGCCCGTGCTGATGTCAGAGTGGTCAGCAGGTTTGTTGACCTTAGTTTGTGTGGCTTCGACGGGAGGAAAATTATTGCTGTTTTGCATAGGAAATCGAGGTAATCGCCTCATGGTCGGGAGCCGGACTGACCAACCTTCTTACCCCACGGCATTTTTACAGGCTTCAGCTCTGATATAAATATGACTTCTTAAATCTGCAAGTTATGCAAGTGTAAATCTCGCTAGCGCCGAGGTGAACCATGCGACCCTGCAGGTACGCACAAAGCAGACGTTCTTCCTCGGAGGCTCGCGGTTCTTCTCGGAGGAGCTGAAAGGGAGTGGACGAGGGGACTGTCCATACATCTTCACCTCAAGTCCAGCCAGGGACAGTCACAGCTCGTTTACACCAGACATTAATGAGCAATGGAGCGAGAGAGAGCGTGATAAAGAGCTGAGAAACTCTTCGTACAGTACAGATACTTTCCAATTGAATCAAATATCTGAATAAATGTTGCACAATTCGTCAATTATGTAACAAGTTCAATTTCTGTTCTAAAGCAGCTCTACAAAAGACAACATGTCGTATAGCTCAGTTTAGTTCAGTGTTGATGTTGGCGTCAATTTTGCAAAGCTCATAAGTTATTTGGCTCGATTTAGTTCAGTGTTGATTTAATCAGCAAAGGTCATCAACTATGAAACACATTCAGTTTTATAAATCATTTAAGTTTTACAGGAGTCACAAATATGAAACAAATTAAATTTTAGCTCTAAACAGGTCTACAAAAGACAATATTGTTGTGTGGTTTCGACTCAATTTTGCAAAGCACATTATGAAATAAGTTACATTTTATATATATATATATATATATACAATCAATTATAAAATATTACTTTTATGAAATGAGTATGGGATGTATAAAACTAAATTACACGCGCCGTTCAAAGAAGGACATGACCCACAGTCCACCACGTGTTGCTCTGTTAGCGACTACCATACTATAACCACATAAAAACCGCTCCATTTACAGCAAAAGCAAACCATAAACACTCGAGTGACTTAAAGCGTTCCCAAACAAGAAGCCATTGCTGTTTCTTCTTGGTGTCACCTGTAATCTGAAATCACTCATGAGGCCACAACACCTCAAAGTGCTACCAGCGCTGTATGACTCAATGGAAGCAAAACACATCCGGGAACAATGCTCGGGCTGTGGTGAGCGGTCTGGGCCGATTCTATCTGATCCCGGAGGCCACTTAACACGCTGTCAGTGGGGAGGCCTGTCTATGCATGAGCAACAAAGTCACAATAATGCATTGGGATAAAACAGGCCAGCGAAGCGACCCGCAGAACCCGCTCAGGCCGGTCATTAATCTAATCTGAGATCTGCCCCCCTACAGTCGCGTGGTCACGCTCGCATTCTTCATATAAAGCGTGTCCAGTGTGTGTGTGCGTGCATGTGTGAGTGTTTTTTTCCTGGTGGGCGTTATACGTGCGTGTGTTAGTAGTTATGAAATAGACCTGGCAGCTGGCCCGCACAGGACATTTGACCTTGAATTTTTTTTTTTCTTGAGCTCAGTCTTTTCCCTTAGCAGAGGCTAAAAGGCTCAAAAGGGTGGAAAGCCAAATATTTATTTAAGGCTCCTGGACGCCAGGTTGCATAAAAGGTTCCACAGCCTTTTGCATCAAACCTCAACTGTTGAAACCACAAATTCTGTTTTTGTAGCCATAAAACTGCCCCCACCAAGGAGAAAAAAAGATTTCCATTCGGTTGATTCTTATAAATTTAAATGAAGTGAAAAAAATCTGGTTTACTCCCAAAAGGAAAATATTGTGTTAAATATATTTTGCAATGTGTGGGTGACAGAATGTTTATGAGCAACAGACAATGGCTTATCTTCTTACGATTCAAGGTCTGTCATAACATTCATTCATAAAGGTTCTCAGTCTTGGTTAAAGATTATTGATTATTATACAACGCGTACATGATCATTTCAGTAATTATGTATTTGCTCTGAAATGGCAAAGGCGGCTGTTTTTTTTTTTTGTTTGTTTGTTTTTTTCCCAATTGGATATCGTATCATAGTTGGTAATATTGATTTATATATATAAGTTCTTGAAAAGTTTCATTTCATCCGGTTTAAATGATTAAAACTAATTATTAAAAATTATTAAAGTTTCATTTTTTTTGCACACAAAATTATGTAAAATAAATAAAAAATTTGAAAAATAAAAAACACATTTACATTTATAGAGTGATTATTATTATTATTATTATTATTATTATCTTTTTTTTCTTCAATTCATTTTAGTTTTTTATGTCTGTATAGTTTTTTTTTTTATTATTCTTTTTTTTTTTTCTTCTTTTAGTTTTAGTTATTTTGGTACATAAATTTACTAAATGAAAATGAGAAATGTTACCTTGGCAACCAGAATCTAAAATCCCCTGTATTCTGAAATCACTCTTTTTATTTATTTATTTATTTATTAGATAGAATCTATCAAAGTGGTAAACTTTGTCAAATCTGCCATATCAGATCAAAAAGCCCAAGACAGCAGAATCTTCAGGTGCTTCCTGGACGAGATGAACATGTGTCTAAAGATCTGAAGCTTTAGTTCTGTGATCATTTCCTCTGCAGGGATGACCCGGGGGTGAAAGGTCACGGCAGGGGTCAGGAGCTCTTGTAGCTGTGGGCCGTCTCCTCCTCCTCTTAATGCCAGACTCAGGACAATGGCAGAGGCTAGGTCAACCTGAATGAGCTGTCATGGGCAGCAACACAGAAAGGCCTTGTTTACAGACACCAAACAACTCCTTTCATCTTCTCATCACTCATATCATGATGATGATGATGATGTAAGCACTGCTCTTCTCCAGCACGTCTGAAAGAGCTACTGATAACAGATCAGATATTTTATATGCCTAGGAGAAGGATGTTTTCCTTCCATTTTAACAAATCGCAAATGTGTTTTGTGAAACATTTTATTATTTAATTTACATTTTCTTTACAATTTTAATTTTAATTTGATTTGATTTTACTGCAAACCAATATCCCACTACATGAACAAACCAAAAATTTTAATCTATCAGAGTTACTGCAGATCACAGAGTTTGTGTGTTGTTTGTTTGTTAATATAAGAGAAACTCGTTTAAAATAATGATATGGTATATTGTCGGATATCAAATATATACAATATATTCAGAGAAATATGCTGGAAATGTAATTAAATTACATTGTGGAGTGATTTTAATTAGTATTAGTACTAGTTGTATTGCTCTGTTGTTGTTTATATTATTATTATTATTATTATTCACAAGTGTGAAAATATGCTAAACACTGATGTTATTTTGTTTATTGAGTCAGATAAATGTGTTTAAATGATTGTTCGCAAAACAAAAAATGTTGTTAATGTAAATTATTATTGTTATTGTTGTTGTTATCAGTCATGATTATAAAACTGTTATAAACAGGTGTTTTGTGTGGTAGTGAAATCAATTTGTTTAAAAACACTCCAATAATATGAGTGAGATATTATTATTATTATTTATTTATTTTATTTTATTTTTGCATTTGAAAGTTAAAGTTTTTGTACTTGTTATAAAATAACAAGGTTGTTATGTTTTATTGTATTTCAGTGAATGCTTATTTTATTTCAAGCAACAAAAGTGTGTTTGTTTATGTATGACAACATAAGAAACCTGGCCGTGAAGCAGACCTTGAGTGATGATGCAAGCAAATACTTTGAACTGATTGAGTGAAACATGAAATGAGTAAAACGGCATTGATAACGGCGATGCGGATGCACACACGCACTGCGTCGATGCAGTCACAGATTTGAGAAATCTTTGAAAGACACATGGTGAGAACGAGGTGCTTCAGATAATTGTCATTTTGGTTTGGAACCACACGAGCGCTTCAGCCATTCGAAAAACGCCAATAGTGCAGATAAAGCTGCAGCATTAGGGCTCTGAGCGTAAGGCTTGATCTGCGGTTCACCGAGGCGTTGTGTGCTGCATGCGTCCAGCGCTGACATGTTTAGAGCGAGACCACACGTGTGTGTGTGTGTGTGTGTGTGTGTGTTTGTGCTGGAGCGTGAGCTGATGAAACACCCGGCTACAAGTGTGTCAACACACCCTGTGGAAAACCACAGCGCCCTCGCAGCCCACTCTCAAGCTGTTGCTGTTTTTCTGACCCTGTCGCTCCAAGATTTCACATTAAATCTTGTTTGTCAACAAACTATTTCAGGCCAACTTTCCCCTCCAAAAGTCCAGTCAGATTTATGTTTGTGGGACTTAATTAGCTTATTGAACTATTTCACACCAGTCACAAATAATTTGTAAACTCAAAATAAATTAAAATAGGCACGCAATAAAACACTCGACAGTAAAGGAGAATTAATTCATTACAGTGCGCAAAGCATTCACAATCAGACATTCAGGGATTAAAAGTCTGGGTTCAGCCCACAAACAAATGAAATTTAGATTGGTCGTGACCTTTTGGCCCTTGGAGGTGTAATAAAGCTTCTCATGATGACATTTCTCTGTCAGCAGGTTTGTCCGTGTGAGCTCGGGGAGCGCTAGATGTGCAGGTGTTGATGTGAAGTCATCCGTCAGTGTGTGGTAATCTCTCAGGTAATGTCTTGATGACAAATCTGTCGTCGTTACTCGTCCTTGTTGTTTGTGTTTATGCCAGGAGTGTTTCAAGGCAAACAAATACCAGTTCATATCAGCTGCATGGTTGTACTGATAGGAGACCATTAAATAGTGATTTCCAGCGCAGGAAAGCCCCTGACATAGTAAAGATGGGAGTTATTTGCTGCAGGACATGCATGGTCATGTTTGAGGTTCTTGCTCTATGCTTTAAAGGTGCTGCGTCACAGTCAGGTACAGCACACCACATGCATGTCCACTTTTAACAATATGTTCATGTTAGCAATGGAGTATAAATCAAAAGGGCATTTGACCCAAAAATGAAGTTCTGTTCATCATTTATTCTCCCATGTCGTTCAAACGCTTTGTAAAATACAGAGATATTTTTATAAATGTATCTTTTTTTTATTTTTTATAAATAGATTTTTTTTTAAGAATGTTTAAATTGTGTTTGTCCAGTAAAAGTCAACGAGGTTCAAAACTAACTCACAAAAAAATAAATAATATATGTATAAATGCTAATATTTATTAACATTATGAATAAATAAATAATAAATACATCATTAAATGAATATCTTAAAGTTTGGAATTTTTTTAATGCTATGCTCATTAAATTTGATTTTTACAATTGTGTATCAATGTTGGATTTTTCTTTTCTATTGTTTGTTTGTTTGTTTGTTTGTTTGTTTGTTTTTTTGTTTTTGTGAAAACACAAATATACAATATACACTACTTCGTAGCAATAAACCTTTTAAATTAATTTGATTTAATTTAATTTAATTATTTATTATGATTATTTTTATTAATTAATTTATTTATTTTATATATATATATATATATATATATATTTATTTATTTTTAAGAATGCACACTTTTATTCAGAAAAAAATACATTGAATTAATAATAAATAAACAAATAAATGCTGTTCTTTTGAGCTTTATATTATATTATTATGTGATATTAAGGATCACAGTTTCTTCAAAAATATAATTATTTTCTGCATAATAATAACCATTAATAAACCATTAAGTAATGATGCTGAAAATCCAGCAGTGCATCAAAGGAATAAATTATATTTTAAACTAAAAAAGAGCTATTTTGAATTGTAATAATATTTCACAATATTACTCTTTTTATGGCATTTTTCATCAAATAAATGCAGCCTTGGGGAGCAGAAGAGACTTCCTTCAAAACAGAGGGTAAAAATCCTAATTACGGAGATAGCTTTGTGGCCACTGATTAACACAGAAGCACGAGCCTGAAGACGGGCCGAGAGCAGAGGAAACATGGACCATCAACTGTTATATATCAAAGAAATCAATGATGTGCAACACCAATAAGCACTAAATGAGCCTTATCTGTGCTTGAGTGCAGCGCTCCATCGAGTGGCTCTGAAGAGGCAGAATGACGGATCAGGATTCTGTCAGGGCTTTGATTGATCAGAGAGCCGGGCTTTTGTCCGGCATCCCTCAGCACTTCCTACAATCAAAGGCTGGCCATCCTGCTCTAATTAGCCACTGAGAGAGCCGTCAGGCCGCTTGATTTAACGCAGGGAGCCAATGCTCTATGCAACTCTCATTCCCTCTTTTTGTTTCTCTGCGTCCATGCATTGTATCCAATCACAGGTAAACGCATTGATGATGACGGTAAATATACACTCTGATTGCAAAAAATGTACCCTGTCTGCAACGTTTAAGCACAAAGCAGACCTCTGAGCTCTGGAGAGGACGACGAGGAAGACGTTGACCCGTAACAGGCGTGCAGCCGAAGCCATGCCAGGTCTTTACTGCAAACTTTAGTTCTGCGGCGGGAGATGCATGAGGAACTTGGAGCGCTGAAACCACATGGTCTGGCCCTAAGACTGGAAAATCAATAAGCGGCACTAAAATCCGGGAGCAGAGGAGAGCGCCGAGCGTTCCCATGCCTTCGCTTAGCTGAGGAATAGGCAGCCATCCCTGAAACGCACTTGGACGCTTCACCTGCCGTCCCGAGCCAAGGGAGAAAAAAGGATTAGAAAGCAGCCGATGCATCCAAATGAAGAAAAGGATAAAGAGATGAGAGAGATGCAGAGGAGAGAAGCTCTTTGCCCAGCTGAGAGAGGCTATTATCAGCTTCATGTACGGATGATGATGGCTTTAGCGCGATGTCCCTGGATTATAACACAAATACCTTGTAGACTGCTTCTGGATGACTTGACAACACAATTAACTCATTTAAATTACAACTCACAATATTTTTTTGTTTTTTCATTTTAATTCATTTATTTATGATTTGGCATAATCATTAAACACATTTGCATTCTTCACTTAACCCTTTGTGTTTGTTTGTTCATAGGTTCGTTTTATTTACATTTTTATAGACATTAATACTTTTATTCAGCACACATTCAATTGATCACAACTGATGGTAAAGAAAATTAAATGCTAACTCTTTTATACTCTTTTGAATTTGAACAATCCTGGATAGATTAAATAAATAAATGTTTCCCAAAATAAATAAAAATATGAATCTTCACCTTGCCATTCTTCACTTGGGGTTGTTTCCCATAGAAGTAAAAAAAAAGGGGTAATATAAAAGGTATATCAAATCTAATTGTTGTTTGCATATGATGACCAATGCAATTTTTTGCTTATATTTTAACAAAAACACTAACATATATATATATATATATATATATATGTGTATATATTGTTTATATCAGTGCTGTCAAATTAATTGTGATTAATTACATTCAAAAGAAAAGTTTATGTTTATATAATATATGCAAGCTTACTGTATATTTAGTATGGATATACAAATACACACACATGCAATTTACTTTTTTACATATTTACATGTATGTGCATTTATATATGTCTATTCTTGTATCTTATATTAAATATAATTATATTTGCATGTGTTTGTATTTATATATACATATAAATATATAAAGTATACTCACACATATTATATGAACAAAAACTTTTATTTTGAATGTGATTACTCATGATTAAACTTTTCATAGCACTAATATATATATATGTGTGTGTGTGTGTGTGTGTGTGTGTAACCACCCTGTGTCCACCACGACTTTGAGCGGGTCTCAAACCCAGGCATTGGGGGGTGGCAATCTAACAAGGAGGCTAAAGGCCTTGACCTCTAGCATCAGTCGCTAGAGCGCCTCGTTTTGAGATCAGTAGTTAGGTTTACTTGCTGGCCTCCATTACACACACACACACACATATATATATATATATATACACAAACATTTTTTGCTTGCATATGATGACCAGTGCATTCTTAAAACATATCATTTTGTGTTCAATAGAAGTAAATGATATAAGTAAATTCTAAAATAATTCCTGCTTTTATATTTTATTTTTTTGTAAACCATCCTAATGAACTTTCTGTCTAACAGGCGAGAAAAAGATTTGATTAATTGGGCTGTGGCCCTTGGGGCGTGTTAATTTTGGACCCTGGTTCTGGATAATGCTCAGACTGAGAAGGTGGAAAATTTGTTTCCTCTCACCTGTAGCATTCAATATCAATCATTACTTGATTTATTTCTTCGCGTTAATGTGATATTTTTTCGCAGCATGCCTCGGCAAGCCTTTGGACGCTCTGCATGCTATATTTATATTAATAAATGAACGCGTAACGCTCTATAACATAATGATTTGTGTCAAGTCGGTGGCCGGTTGCCAGCGTGAGGTGAGCAACATACTTTACAGAAACAGCAGCACACTGACGCCAAGCCTATCCGCGCGTTTCCTCACAATCTCCGCACTGTTTTGGACATTTACAAAAATAAACTCTTCAGGAACCCAATATTCATCCAACACGAGCTCTGGCTAACTTCGCGGCCGTGTTTGCTCACTTTGGCCTGTTATTAAACAGCTGGAGAAGACTAGAGTCTTTCACTTCTCACCTCCCTCTATTACCTTAACCCCTCGAAAAAAGGACAATTACACATCATTTAAGACTTAAGCAATTAGAGGCCATTTCTGGAAATAACCCGACTTGAAGTCGTCTTCTGGTTTGCAGACCTGAGGGGCAGCGGCTGATGGTTCCTGGTGCTGGTGTCAGTCCAGATTACTGGGGGAGGTCTGCTCAGAGCACACTGCTGTGTTTCTGTGGAGTCCAAGTGCGGGGTTAATCAGGGTCAGGCCATGTGTAGCTACAGATTGCCAGAGAGGAGATTAGGGCAAAAACAGAATCGAGCGGCGATCCAATTACGCCTGGATAAACACCGCCGCTGCTGCCACATGCGTGCACACGGAGGGAGGAAAGAAAAGAAGAAGAAAAAACAGGGTTTCCCAAATGAGGGTTTGAGAGTTAATGAAAAGCTAATGAAATCGAATTAAAATAAAAAGATTCTTAATTGGCTACATGAAAAACCTTTAACATCTATGTTTATTGTACAATTATGGCCTTAAAAGAGTAAAAAAAGAGTAAAAAATATTTAAAGGTGCCATAGAATGGAAAACTGAATTGAGCTTGTCGTGGTTGAATAATAAGAGTTGAGTACATGGACGTAACATACTGTGAGTCGTTTCCTACTTCTTCTAGAAATCAAGTGTTTGCAAAAGACGACTGAAAAAAGGTCCAATTC
>JAUCMS010000059.1:957489-969575 GCA_032357445.1 Enteromius radiatus
ATTCATGAAGCTTCCAAATAAGGCAAAAACAGACTGTTTCATTCTAGGGTCAGATTCTAGGGTTGGAAATGGACCTGCAAAACCCTTTCTGGGCATGTTTTCCCCTTACCTAAGCTACATACCTTCTGTGTACATATCAGACAACTATTTCCAATATTCTCTCAATGCTTTCTAGGGCACCTTTAATGTGTCCCTGAAGTATAGTTTGACTTTTGCACAATCGGTTATACTTCACTGTGTTTTTAGTTGGACTGCTTCTGCGCATTTCTCCAAAATGACAATTGCAGGGTATTTTTATTAAGTACATAAACATGTAAATGTATTTGTAGTATACATAAAGTAAATATATTTCAAAAACATGTTAGTATATTTTTTGTTACACTAGGAATGGTGCTAAATGGCAAAAAAGGTGTACAAATGTCTAAACACCCTTAGTTCAAGATATATTTACTTGATGTTCTTATTTTAATCACAATATTTTGATAAACCAAGCCTTCTATCTGATGTCATTCTGCAGGTCAAGTAAGTATTATTGATATTAATAATAATAATAACACATATTGTACATATACTCTGTAACAGCATAGATGAACATGCAATTGTGTCGCCACGTTATTAAAATATAACTTCAAATCCTAAGGTGGTTTTAATTTCAGCTGGCAAAACATGTTTGGGAATCCCTGATCTAAACCAATCAATTCTTGTGAATTGCGTGTGATTTTATTGTTTTGCAGAGTCATGGTTGTAAAAGCTGGAGATTACGGTCTGAACGGTGGGTTTAGAAATGAGAGAAACATTTACTTTAGAGCATGAGTAATACGTTATGAATCATTTTAGGGATTAAGCGAGGAAATCCTAAGATTTGTGACCAAGCTCACATCTTCAGTGCAATGACACGAAGCAGAGCGCAGCTTGTTTACGGGCCACAAATCTGAAGTGAGGTCACCGTCAAAGCAGCAGGGGATGACCACAGGGTGCTCAGTCTTCACTTACAATACTACGTCTTCAAAGGTGGTCGCCAACGCTAGCAGAAACACCCTGCTCCCCGGCTGTCTTTCTGCGTGTCAGTTTGGCAGCCGGAGAGAAGAAGCAGACGAGCCGGGCTCCCAGCAGGCCCCGGGCCCTCAGCTGTAGGTTTGTGTGAGCGCTGGAGGGCAATCACTGCAGGCGCCCGCCGTCACAGAGAACTACGAGTGCAATCCGTCACCGCAGACCACACCACAAACATAACACACGCTTGCATTATACTGTCGGGGAAACATACTTTTAAAAGCAATGCATTACAGTGTTGCGTTGCTTTTTATAAAAAGTAGTGCTGCCAAATCATTAATCGCAATTCGCTGCATGCAAAATAAAAGTTATAATTTACATCATATATCTGTGTACTGTATATACTAATATAAATACACAATATTACATGTATATGCATATCATGTATAACATTCTATAAATACATCAATATATAAACAAAACATTTTTTTCCTTTAATATATACATGTATGCGTTTATATGTATATGCATAATAAATATACACAGTACACACACATATATATATACTGTATTCACACTATGTAAACAAAATGTGTGTTTTTTTATTATTAATATAGGTTTATACAGTAAGATCATGTTTTTGGACACTTAAATGAAATAATTAAATGAAAATGTATTTTATGGATTTCTCAAAATGCTATTATCCTCAAACTATTGCATTATTATTCTGATAATCTTACAACATTTTTTCATTATTTTTAATTGTGTTTACATAACACTAATAAAACAGCTATAGTAATAGCTATAGTAATAAAGGTGCAATTATCCATCAGATATATTAGTTTTAATATCAAATAAGTAATTATAAAATTATAATCAAATACTTGAGTATGTTAGTCAGCACATGGCAAAATATTATTAAAACATTAATATTTAAATTGTACTTTTAATTTCACATGATTACACTTTTTAAAACGTTTACTCAAGAAACATAGCCGTGATGAAGAACCCTTAAGTGGTCTTTTATTAAATAGCATTATCTGCAAGTAAAGCTTTTTTGAAATACCCTTTTGAAATGCACATTGAGCACACTTGTTTTTCACATGGATAGTTTCAGGCATTTTTAAGCATCAGCAGCGTGACAAAGAGGCTAAATTTAGCTTGTTCCCTCACCTTGAATCCCTGTTCAATTTACCACCAAACCGGGCCATGATTACAGCTTACACGATGGCTCCTGATGCTAGCAGGAAAGGAGATTACGATCAACTGGTGGCATTACTCTGTGGCTGAGGACAGTGTGTGGTATCATCACAGGAAGAGATAACACTGAGATTCATTTTTACTGTAGCTTGGCTGCATGAAAGCATACAGCAAACCCAATAGACAACATGTCATTCTGTGAAACTGTGACTTTTCTAGTTCAGTGTGGGTTATTTTAGTGAATATTCAAATAGCTTTTTGTTTTAAACATTTGGAACATTCTATGAAATGTGTTATAAATTGCATTGTTTTTAATTTTTTTAAGATAAACCAATAAATGAGTGAACTACTTTGCATCACCTAAAAGTAAAATGTCATTCATTTTACATTTTATATATATATATATTAGAAATTAGAATGATTTCTGAAGGATCATGTGACATTGCAGTAAATACAGATTTGATAACACGAATAAATTACATTTTAACATATATTCACATAAAACACAGTTATGTTAAGTTGTAAAAATATTTCAGAATATTACTGATTTTCTTGTATTTTTGATCAAATAAATGTAGCCCTGGTGACTTTTTTAAAAAAACATAAAAAAAATTGGTAGAGCATATCAAAGAAAATATGCACACAAAATGCAAACCTTTTAATAAATCAAGGAGCAAAGGGCACAAATTGCAGCGGTTTTGTAGAATGAACTGTATAGTACATGCTGGCATTTGCGCATTTCATAGTACTCAAGATATTTGCCACAAGTGAAAATCGCATACTCTCGCTCATTTGAATTGTTAATGTGACAACATTTGCACAGCTGCAGTGTAATTAATCCCTGCTTCTAGTTTGCAACTTTTGCGTTACTTTTGAATATGTTATGTGGCACATTGAAGTCTGATGACTCACGAGCACATATGGCCTGAAGACTGTTTGTATATTTCACCATATGATCAGAAAAACCAAAACAGATGTGAGCGCAGTACAGCAGGTTGGTCGGTGGAGCCCTTTGACTGTGGTGGGAGGGGAATCGTTTATTTACAGAGGATGTTCAATACCAAACTGACAATAAACTCAAACAGGTGAGAAGACTTCAAGGAAGACAAACGCGGTTGAGAAAGTTGCCTTTCCTGGAAGCAGACCGGGGAGCTTTGTGTGTGTGCGAGCTCGGCTTAGAGGCATTGTTCTGAACGCCGTCCAACGCAACACATGCCAGCAGCTCCAAGCCAAGAGTTTCGCTCCTAAATCCAACCCCAAATCCTTTCGGGCTTCCCCTCCTCTTTCCGTACGCCTCCATCCCGCTCAATCATCGGTGGGCGTGGCGGTATGCCGGCAACATCACCGTTAGCCCCACATCAGTGGGCTGTGGTTGGTTAATGATAGAGCGGGTTGGTCCGAGACGTGGGTTCCCGAGCCAGGCAGCTGCAGTGGAACCGTCTTGGTTCTTATTACACCAGCTGCTCTACAAAACCCAACCGATCCCAGCCAAGCAGAACCTGGTCTGCCTGTTCCCTCCGCAACAGTGAAAACATATTTACCAAATGTTCGCGACTGCTCTGATGGCATGCATGTGTGTCGTGAAAGCCTCCTAATCAAGAAGAATTGCGTTTGGTATTTATTTATTTGCAGCTAATATGGAAATGCACCCCTGGCGTGGTGGAGGAGCAATTAGGAAGTATTCCAGGATGTCTGTTAGTTTTGGAAAAGCTTTATGCGTAGCGCTGCCCGGAGCTAAACGCTATGAGCGATATATTCTCAATTTTACACTTGCGCATTAACCAAATTATATTAATACGTTAGGTAAGTTTGGCGAACAGAGAGACGGGGTAGTCTGGCGAGAAGAGGGCGCAACAACCTTCTCAAGCCAAAATAGGGACTGTAATATACGGAACAATGTGGAAACAATTACCTCTTGGCAAGGGTGAATTTGGCAACGCTCTGCAGATCTGCAAAAGCAACCTACCAGGCAGTGTGTGTGTGTGTGTGTGTGTGTTTTACTGTTACTGCAATAAAAAAGTATGCAAATAGGCAGATGAAAGAAGAATCTTTAAATAATAATAATAATAAATTAACTTTTCCACATCAAAAAATCCAGGGACAATGCACATGCTAATAGATCAATTAAAAATGTTTAATAATCATCTGTTATCCTAAAGCTCTTTCTTAGAATGAAAACACTGACGCCCAGTTCTATTATTGTGACTTTATATCTCATAATTGCAACTGTATTTCTTGTACTTGTGACTTAATCTAGTTGTGACTTTATATCTCACCGTGTCATTTTAGATCTCATAACAGTCACTTCTGCAAAACGTGAAAAAACAATTATAATACCGTAAATATGACTTTATCTCATACTTGTACACAGTTGCCACTTCTTTTTTTTATAATTCTGACTTTATTGTAATTGTGGCTTTCTCCTAAGATTAACTTCATTTCTTTAATTAAGACTATTGTGACTTCACTGGTCCCAATTTTGATATTATGTCTCTCAATGTTTTTTTTTTTGTTTTTTTTTTCAATTTTGACTATTTCTTGAAAATGTCAGCTATTGTAATAATGACTTTTCATCTCATAACTCCATAATTTCATTCAACTTTTCCCTCATTATTCAGACTTCATTAATTATTAATAACTTCACTATTACTATCATAACTGTGACCTTTTATCTCATAATTGCATATATCCTAATTGTGACTTTATTTCTCATCATGCAGCTTTACTAATTGTGACTATTGTTATTGCAACTTCAGAGTTTCCAATTATGACTTCATAACAGTGACAACAACTGTGACTATTTCTTGTCATTTTAACTATCACAATTATGACTTCATATCTCATAATTGCCATTTTCTCTCATGGCTGTAACTATAAATTTATTTGCTTTATATACTGTAATTGCAAATTTATTGCAATTGTAAGTTTGTGTTTCCAAACAGTGAGACTATTTATATCATAAAACATACAATTACAACAGTGTCTCATCATTTTGACAATAGTAAATACGACTTTACGATCTTATTGCTGCCTTTTCCCAATAGTTGCAACTTTCCATTGAGACTTTATCGTTGTAACGATTAAGCTGGAGTTGCCAGTCCAGCTCTCTGGCTGGCACTCAAGCATCAGACTCTGTGTGTATGTTTACCTCTGTTCTCTTGCCCGGACTCATTCCCACGAACTCATGTGTGTTGCCATGGTGTTTGATTGTTGTCTCCGCCCAGTCTTGCGTGTATAAATAACCCGGATGTGTTTGTGTATTCATGGTTCGTTGATGTTGAGTAACGTGGTTTTCCCTGTTTCCTTTGTTTTTGTGTTTACTCTGTCTGTTTCTCGACCTTTCATTAAATGACTTTGCGAATGAATCCGAACGTTTCCTCGTCTCTCTGCCATCGTTACAATCGTACATTTAATTGTGACTTCATATCTTAAAATTAGACTTTTTTCTTTAGTCTTGTAATATATATATATATCTTGTTTATATATCTTAATTGTAGCTTTATTTCTTGTAATCACAAATGTTTTGTGAAAAAAATTGCAATTGCAAATTTCTCTTTATTGCAACTTTTTTTTTCCCTCCCTCTCTCACATTTTCTCATAGAGCTTGTTTCAATGACCGTTAATTTTTATTTCGAGGTGGAATTGGGTTTTCGTATATGATGGGACTGTCCACATGAAATCTTTTTCCTCAGCATGTCAACAGACAGTCTGATGTTTTTTTTTTTTCTTTCAACATTCAATTTCGGAGCCAAATGATTCACATTCCCACAGTTGATCCTGTGGATTTTCGTGTTTTGACACACACACACACACACACACACACATTCCTGAAATCCGTGTGCATTCCACTTCACTAACGATTTTCTAGACAGCATTAATTAAGCATGTTTGTCGTTTCTGATATAGGGTATGAGTACAGCTGCAATCCAAGCCGGCATTAACTCTTGATTCTACCATTACTGCACACCTGTGTGAAAGTCACCGGCGTTCATTTACCCGGTCAGATGGATAAAGTTTCTCGACCAGGTTTACCTGTCGGACCAACTCTCATGAAAACGTCACAAACAGGTTCTGCAGACGACCACAAGCTATGGAATTTCAGGTTTATGATGTCATTGTCTCACGATGAAGCTGATTGGTTTTAACATGGTAAGCATATACTATTTTGGACATCTCTCTCTCTCTCTCTGTCGCTCACACACACTCATCCATATGGATGTGATTTGGATAATCCTGCAGACTCAGTGAGCAGACAGCTGGCTGAGGCAGGAATGATGGGATAGTTTGTGCTACGGGATTGCGAATCTGGAAGAAATGAACATATGTAAAGTACAGGGATCCTGAAGCTCACAGGTCATCCAGCTTTAGTTAAGTGAGAGGTTTCTCATCTCATTACGTGTCTGGCTTCTTTTGCTCCAGTAATTAAGTGTGTGATGTTTGGTTAAAAGTTAAAAAGATGCAATAGAAGTGCGAGCCTTGGCAGCTTGGCATCTCTTAAATGTTGGATTTTGAACGCATGCGAGCGCCAGAACACTCATCTGACACATCTGATCATCTGTTGCGATCCATATGTTGCGAACTAAATGAGCACCAGCCGCCCTCGCGGTGAAACGGCACTGCGAGAAGATAAACAGTAAAACATCAGAATACATGTGCGAAAGTTCAGAAAATAAACCACAAATTACAGCTGCCCTGGGGAAACTTATTTAAACCTCGTAAAAATAAAGTTCACTAATGCATAAAGGTTGCATAAGTATCCCTTTTAGCATTTAGCTTTCTTTCCTTTTCTTTTAGTTTTTACAAAAAACAATGTGGCAACTTTACGAGAAG
This sequence comes from Enteromius radiatus, assembly GCA_032357445.1. Taxonomy (NCBI): domain Eukaryota; kingdom Metazoa; phylum Chordata; class Actinopteri; order Cypriniformes; family Cyprinidae; genus Enteromius; species Enteromius radiatus. The sequence continues at coordinate 964,510 of JAUCMS010000059.1, forward strand.
CTGGAATGCCAGGTACTGTGCATGACCTGCAGTCTGTAGCAGAGCATGCTGGGGGATTTTTCAGCTGGTTCAGAATGACAGATGTCACAAACAGTCGGCATTTTAGGATGGTTTATAAAGGATCATGTGACACTGAAGACTAGAATAATGATATATAACGATATATATGTATATTTACTGTATTTGTGAAGTTCAGTCTTAGTGAGCACAATATACATATTTCAAAGACATTCAAAATTTGATAATTTCCAACTTTGGAACAGTATACCATGTATATTGTTTTGGTATTGTCTTGGTTTTAAGGTAACTTTGATGAAAGGTTTTGATCCACTACACTACTGTGTGTATATATGTATATATATATATATATATATGTATAGTATGTGTGTGTGTGTGCGAGCATGGATTATCACAAAACATATTTAGATAAATAAAACTGAGGTTTACAACTCTAATGAATGAATAAATAAATACATTTACATTTACATACATTAATAAATAAGTGTGATTTTTAAACATTTTAATTTATTTACTTTTTTTATATTTATTTTACATATTAATTTATATTTTTCATAATGAATTTTTATTTAATATTTTAATATGTGATTTGTCTCTTTAGGGAGTACAATATTCCTAAGAGTAGCAGACAATGAATTTCCAAACATGGAATAAATACGTTGGCATAATGTTGTATTTCAGCACTTCATGACACACTTGCATCATTTTTAAATCCTCCATTTCACACTCACTTAGCTGCCACAAACAGCCACACATCCAAATGACACAATCTAACAAGTGACGCATTAGATGTTTACTGCCTATGAATGTAGGAACCAAAATGGCTGGAATTAGTCTTCCTGTGCACCAACGTATGTTATGTTTATATTACGTTTTCTCCAATATTTTCTGAAATCATGTGCAGAAGAGACGTTTTTCTGCATGTTGGACCAGAAATTGTATATATGCTGCACTGCCTCCAAAAAGAGCAGTCAGCTTTGGCTGTCAGCATGCCAGCATGTAGGTGGTCCTACAGTAGGCACAGCTTTAAAAAGTAGCAGAGCTTCTATATACTTTGCCGGTCACCCCACCCACATGTTTACCAACATTCAGCAAACGCCTCAGGCGCTTTCATGCTTTCAGACACTATGCCTCCTTAAAAGCTAAAGTGGTTGTGTGCCAGCCAGCAGAGATTTATCATTGTAGTTAATTCACTCACGTTTGGTCCTGTAAGTTCAAGTAAGTACACTTATCCATACGGAATATGAGGAGAAACAGTGGTATGGTTCTGGAAGATCATGCTTTTGCAGGTATCTCAAACTAAGTGTGAAAAAAGTTTGCATTTGCTAAATACCAGTTCTTAGAAACCAGCAGTGCTAGGTATGTTTAGGGAGGAAAGGTGGAAATAAGGAACAAGACAGTCTTGCATGACTAAGTGACAGACGGAAACATGGGTGAGTCTCAGAGAAAGACACACTGCTGAACACACTTTACCACGTCATGACTCACTCAACCAGCTGCTTTAAGACTGCTCAGAAAATCTATCTATCTATCTAACTGGCTGTCTGTCTGTCAAACTGTCTAACTAACAGTCTGTATATCTGTACGTCCGTCAACTGTCTGTTTGTCTGTTTGTCTGTCTGTTTCTCTATTAAACTGTCTAACAGTCCGTACGCATGTACGTCAGTAAAACTGTCTGTCTGTCTATTAAACTGTTTGTTTGTCTGTCTGTCTGTCTGTCTGTCTATCAAACTGTCTATCTAACAGTCTGTATATCTGTACGTCCGTCAAACTGTCTATCGGTCTAACAATCTGCATGTCGGTCTGTCTGTCTGTCTGTCTGTTTCTCTATTAAACTGTCTAACAGTCCGTATGCATGTACGTCAGTAAAACTGTCTAACTGTCTGTCTGTCTGTCTATCAAACTGTCTATCTAACAATCTGTATGTTTGTACGTCAGCCAAACTGTCTAACTGTCTGTCAAACTGTTTATTAATTACTCCATCTCTTTATCCTTCCATCTGTAAATCCATCCATCCATCCATTGATTTCCCTAACAGTCCCAAACTCTCAGTCTGTCTGTCAAACTATCAATAAATGTATCTATTCATTATCTAACCATCCATCCATTCATTCATACATATATTAATCTGTTTATCCGTCTGACTGTCTGTTAGTCAGTATGTACACAAATGATAGCATTTTAAATAGTTTAGTATTCAATTAATATGTTTGCAGTTCTGATCTTTATCAGTTATTTTATTTCTCTGCTTCTCCGCACCTTACTTGACTCTTAGTGACGGGCTTGCTGCAATTTGGTAAGTGGCTCAGCACTGATGAAACCTGGGTTTTATCAATTTTTCCTTCAGGAAACCTTAGAAAAGCTGTCAAAATACAGGCTTCAGTTACTGAGTTCTTCCAGGACACATCTAACTTCTCACTATATGGTCACCCGTGAGTCATAACCAGAGCCATTAGCTCGTATGTTGCCCACAGACCCTCAGATGACATTTTCAAAGTATGTTCTAAAAAAAACAAATCCCACCAATTTGAAAGTCGAATACGGAGACTGGGATCTGGAGCCGCATTTTGAAGCATCGGAACAGCAGCATTAGATGCAGTGTGGAGAGGTTTAACATGGCTGATCACAGTTTTGGATATGAAAGAGACTCTGAACTGGCAGCCACACCCACTCTCTGCTCTGGTAATGGGTTTGCATGATTCATTGTAGGAGGATCGGAGGCCAACCTGGCAAGCTCACCTTCACCACAGTATAACTACATGTGAATCAGAGGGGTTGCCTTAATTTTGCCGTCTCATCATCGCAGTCTTAATCACGGCGTGTTGTGGAACGTCTGACTGTGAATGTGTGCGTCCCACCATCAACACTTCTGTTTCCTTGCTAATTAAACAGTTCTCCTGGTTTGCGTTGAGGGGGGAAAAAAGGAAATTCGACTAAAGTAATGAGGCCGTTTTTCTCCATTTAAGGCTTTCCCAGAATGTGAAAGACACCTAATTTTGACAATTACAACTCTAAAAAAAAAAAAAGACAGCAAAAATGTGAATGAAACTGAGCTTATTCAGTAATTTAAACCAGACATCCGTGCATTTGCCGTTCAGGCCCCCAGACCCAGAAAAGCAAGCTTTCTGCAGGATACAGGGGAATAAAGGCCAGTATTAACCTTTCTACCACTGAATATTAATCAGCATTTAATAAAAGGAAAACAACCCACTTGCCACTCCAAATATTATCAGTGTGACATTACCTTTATTTTCATTTTGCGAGACGGTTTGCAAAAAAATTCAAGATAAACACTTACGCCTCAGCATTCAATAGTCCGAAAAGCGGGGGGAGTTAGGCTAGGAAAATAAAATCATGAAATAAAACAAACATGGCACTTGCCGAGGAGACCGTATTGGACGCGGCGCTTTCCTCTGGCTCAGTCTGCTTTGAGAGAGATGCATTGTAGCTTTTGGATTGACGAGGGCAACCACGTTTCCATGTTCATGAGCTGGCGCTCGCCAGGAAGACTCCCATTAGAAACGAGTGCGTGTGGTTTCTCGTGAACACGCCTGGGACAGAAACACAAATCCCTCCATTTCTCACTGCAGACGAAAATGTCACTGTAAAATAGGAGCAATATGGTCAGTCATAAACCTAGCAAAAAACAACATTTTATGGATGGCAGAACAAACACACTTTAAATGAGCTCTTAATGTTAAAATAAAATAATAATAATAATAAAATAAAACACAAGATTAAATTATGAAGCTCAAAATTTCCTCTTTAAAATGAAAACAATAAATGTTAGACATAATAAAAAACATGATATATAAAGCATGTGCATATGCCACACTTAATGGAGTCCAGAAGTCTGAGACATGAGTGAAAATGCCTTTTTCTAATCAAATACAAATTAGGGTAAAAAAGAATTAAGCAAGCAATCATAGGACAACAATATTTTTTTTGACATTTCATTTCCAAAAAAAGTTATTTGAAACATTAAGTGCATGCATTTGTAATGCTTTTGAATGGTACATCCCATCTTTTGCTATTTTGTAGAATAAATAATATGAGTAGTGTGTTCACACTGAAAATGTAAAAAGAAAAAGTGCATTTTAAATACCCAACTTTAAGTACGTAGTAGCAGAGGGGGAGGGGCTATCAGAAAGTGTTACTGAATGACAAAGGAACCTTATATAATTCATACACTACTACACAAATGAGTGCATATTGTTTAGGGCATTATTTGGGATCCAGTTTATGCATTTTGTGAATTTAAGCAGATACCAAAATGGAAAATTTCAACACATAGTTTTGCATTTAAAAATCTTTTGGATCCCACTACACATGGATAAGTATATACAAACGCCTGGTCCTGCGTGTGAAATATGCTAAGACTGGGAAGGAGACTGTTTTGAAAGAGCGATAGCATCGGTTGGCAGCCAGTGAGAAGACCACAGCACTGGCCCTCCATCTGAACACAAAGAAGCAGCAGACCACGAACAGAGAGGGAGGGATGAACACGAGTGAGACAGACACACACAGAGAGAGAGAGAGAGGGGGGGGGGGGGGCAGGAAAGACCAGGAACATGCTAACACGCTAACTGCTAGTGTGTCCCCCTCAGCAGTCATGGCCTTTAAAGTTTTAGTTAACATAGTTTGCATCGTGCACACTTCACCAAGAAGTTCTTTAATGCAATTCCTGAAAAGGTTAATATTGCTAATGCTAAAATCGGTTAGCTTTCGATTACCTCAAATGTGAAAAGAAGTGCACTTAATTGTACTGGATCTTCAAATCTTAAAAGACTATCTTACAAAAACTGTACTTATAGATAATAGTGTGAGCTAAAGTTTCTTATCATCTTAAGAAATATATTTTGCAATAATGTCAAAATAAAAGTTTCTAAAGTACATTTTAAATGTTTTGTCACGGTTTAAAGTAATCCGAAGTCTTGATTATAATTTTTTTAACTGCAGGGTGTTAATACAGTTAATATTAGTGCTGGGCAATGATTAATCGCGATTAATCGCATCCAAAATAAAAGTTTTTCTTTACATAATATATT
>JAUCMS010000059.1:969671-990137 GCA_032357445.1 Enteromius radiatus
AACGCATATATTATGTAAAGAAAAACTTTTATTTTGGATGCGATTAATCGCGATTAATCATTGCCCAGCACTAGTTAATATATTTTATATTTTGCATCTTAATCATTACAAGTGTATTAAAATACATCACATGACATTAAAGTATATTTAGTTTACCATAAATGCAAGTCAAATCAACAGAAGTATAAAATGACATATAAAGATACTAGATCAAATATCAAAAAAGACTTTCATATAATTGCATGTATTATAGATTGTAACTAGAATGCATTTTCATTTATTAGCAACTATCAATTAAAATCTGAAAATATTGCATTAAGTTCACATTTAAGTACAGTAAAATGTAGTTTTTATGTTATAAGGTCTCTTTTCAAAAGTATGCTAAAGTGTACATCTTTTTCATAGTGATTAAAACATGCAATACCATAATTAAATATGAGATTTCTTGCAAAAATAATAGACTAAGATTAAACTTCTTAATCATTCAGTGCAATTTAGATTTCCAGCAACCTCCCCCAGTCATATCCACTTGTTTTTCGGTTCATTAAATCTGTTTATTTTCTTGTCGTTTGTCGAGCGTGACGGCCTACAGCGAGTCACATCTTTCCCGTCACTAGACTCAAGCCGCTAGTCAACACATGCTAACCCTGCCTTGCTGTGTAAGGAGGCCTTGTACACTTCTGTATTATGGAAGGGAAAGCTCGTTAAACCCCCTATTAGGTCGGCAGACGTCAGCGACCCTCTGCTAATATTTACCGTGATCATTAGCTAGAGTGCACAGTCAGAAATGGGTTTATTAAAAAGTGTTAATTCCAAGCAAACAACAATTATTAGCAATAAAGGGGTCCGTGTCGAGGGCTTTGATGTGAGCTGTTTGCGATATGCACGTCTGGGCAATGAGACACGGAGCTGGGGGATTCTGGGAAGGTCAGCGAGTTATTTTACATTCGTGTTACAGTGCAGGCCGATGTTTCGGGTTGGAAACAGCATCAGTTCTGTTCGGGAATAGAGTGACATTCATCTGTGTTTATTTGCCCTGTCAGCTGATACCGGAGCGCTTGCTAAAAGGTTTTGTTTTGAAAAGCTCAGACTCTGGATTTTTTTTTTTTAGAAATTCAAACTTAGTTGCATGACAAGTCTAATATGCTGTACAATGCAGCGCCAAGGGCCGTGGATTAGGGCGGTGAGACCTAAATGCTATGCACACATACGCATGCATGCGGTGCTTTAAAACCGACAGAGAGTGAGGCTTCACTCCTGAATAATTATGAGCAATCGCGCATTAATGTGCTGCGCTGACGCAAACAATGATCTTCAGTCAGCGGCTGCTGATGCAGAAAACCCACAAACATATCAAACAAGTCAAACGAACAGAATGATAGTCTGCGAACACAACTTTATAAGTATTTGTATAAGCTATTTTTGTCTTAAATTGCAAATATTTAATTTAAACACTAAGACTTGCAAATATATAAACAAAGCAAAAATAAATAAATAAATAAATAAAACAATAGTTTAATATTTAATTACAAATAAATTGCACTTTTTCATACAGTTTCATACATATTTACGTTATTTTAATGTCATGTTTTAAATTTTTGGTCAAAATATATGTATATCCTCTATCTATCTATCTATAAAACCTTTTTGTGGCACTGGCTTGTGAACAAACAGAAATCATGGTCCTAAAAAAGTGGTCACACTTCAGAAAGCCAACATTTTGATGGCCAGCATTGCTTTAAATATTAATATAAAAAATATACCCTAGTAAAAAATACATAGAATTCATACAAAGCATAATTCAAATGTATTAAAATATATTCTCAATAATTAGTCTTGGAGTAGTACTCATTAATAACCTAAGATTAGGTCTTGTCATAATGTCTCATCAATGTTGATGATGATTGTATGATCTTTGAATAACATCCGTCTTTAAATGCACAATGTATAAAGTGAGGTATACTTGCCATCACATATACTTCAGTATGTCTTTATTTGGACTTCAGCACTACATCTGCACAATTAAAATGCAAAATCCCTTTAACAGAGTTTAGTCTAGAACTAAAAGTACAACTGCAGGACATTTTAGTATAGACATATATTTGTACTTTAATGTTACTTGCTGTATCCTTTAAATATCAACTCCTGAAATGATGGTTTTGCTCTAACATGTGCTGTTTCCTAAGCTTTATAAACTTGTTAGGAAGAAGGCTTAAGAAAGTGAAAAGGAGAGGGAGGGATAGAGCTATCCTGGTATTTAGAGTCCTAATCTGAGACTCATAAAGCTAGTGTTACACCCCGCAACATCTCACAGTAGCATTATTATTTTTCCCATTCTCACTTCAGACTTCTGGTGCATTTTTCCCCCTTCTCCCTCTCCCTTCAGTTCGAGTCACACTCGCGCGTCCTGATGGAAGAGATTTCAGGAAATCAAGCTGGACAATTTCCTCCGAGTGTAATATTAGAGTCCAGCAGCAGCGAGGAGAGTCCACAGGGTTGCTGCAATCTCGTGCAAACACCCGTATCATTATGCATGTATGTCTATGCGTGCGTTCATGACGTCTAAAGTGGCAGTTTCTGTCTCTAGAAGGTTCCTGTCTTGCTGTGCCACTACAGTTTCCCAGGCCTGAACAGGACATGTGCGAGAGTGTGTGTGTTTGTGACCTCTCCTCACGTTTCGCTGTGATTCACACTGCTGCCATCAGTTAACACACAACGCTTCGAACCCAAAATAACATCTTCAATAACACTGACGAGGATGTAAGCGTACACGGGCATCTCTGTTTCCTTCTAATTACTAGAAAAGGGTAAGAAACGAGCTCTTATATTGAGAGCGGACGCCATCGCTGCTCTTCTGAACCTCTGAGGTCCAGTTGCGGTCAGGTTTGGATGTTACCGACGGAGGACGGTTAGTTACGGTCTGAAAAGTGGATTTTTCGCCAGCGAGTGTTTATCTATGCAGTCATTCCGGCTGCCATCATTTTTCAAGAGCATTTCTTGGCGTTTGTGCACAGTTACCTGTGTGTTTGAGGTGGAAAGAGCTGGGGGCAGGAATTAGAGAGAGCTGGGCTGGTGGCCCGAGCCATTGGATCTCATCACTCCTTCATTACGCTGGCATGCCCAGGAATCAAACTGACTCTGCAAAAAGAATAGGCCCTTTCATTTGGAGTGGCCTGCAGGGTAGAGAGGGAGGGTCAGAGAGAGAGAGAGAGCCAGAGTGAGAGAAAGACACAACAGAGTGAAAGGAAAGGCTGGGTATCTGTACACGAATACACATTTGCATTATTAGACCGCTGTGATTTCAGCGATGCAGAGAATGTGGACGGATTCAGGAAAAAAATTAAAAATTCAGTATAATGCATGTGGAATGTCAAATCGCAATATGGACTAATTTCTGTGAATATTGAAGCAAAATCTAGTAAAATAAGATGAACGCATGAGTTTTGGGTACAACACGTGCTGATGAAAATAACTATAATACTAATAATATTTATTGATAAAACCTTTATAAATAAAGTGATTGATTGATTGACTGATAATAATAATAATTTAGGAAAACAGTATTTAAGAAATATCACACAATCAAGGATCTTCTATTAAATCATTAAAGTTAAACTTAACATATTGTTAAAGTGTTATTCAATTGATTAGAAATTATTGTCGACATCTATGTTTGTACTCTATATACAGTAGTTTGTGCACATTTTTGGGCAATATCATGTTTACATGTGCCTCATTCTATCATTTTATACTATTTTATATTATATTAGGTAATATTCAGGGCTTTACATTAACTTTTTTGCTCACCAGCCACTGTAACTAGTGGTTTTTCAAATTTACTAGCTACTCGGCATTTTCACTGGCCACAATTGTATGACTTAATACAAATATATCCAAGTCATTTGACCTATTTAAAGAGCATTTCCCCTAACTGTATTAAATGCATGCATCTTCCATAACAAATTATTACATTTCATTATTAATTTAAATGAATAGAATAAGATAATATAGGTTTGGTTTATATATGTATATATATATATATATATATATATATATATGAAATGTTGGATAAAAAATAGGTGGTGTAAGTGACAATTTTAATTAATGAGTCATTGAAGCCTTCAAACGATTCGTTCAGACGGATGATTCATTCATGAATGAAGCAAGAACCTTTCCTTATGAATGAACCACTGAATCTTTGACTCAAATGATACAAAATTCAAAAACGCGAACCCTTCGTTAAGAAAACAGTGCTGCTCTGTCCTGCTGGGATCTTTGTTTGGAACTATTTTTAACAATATATCCTTTCAATAAAATCAAATTCAAAAACTGAATTAAAATGTATATTAACTACTCGTTTTAACTCTTGTATGTCAGATTTGCAATCGTGGTTTTCAGGGAGCATCCCTCTCTTGCTCGTGCATTGTTGCTTAACTAGGCTCTCTGTTATATTTTCTTCTGTGTGCAGTTGTGTTCATTTGTTTTGATTTCTCCATGAGATTCTCTCACAAAGACAAGCTGGTATTACCTTGTTGTTACTTGTTATCATATTAATCGCCGTTTACATGCACTGAATCTAATAAAATCAGAACCATTCTCACCAAAATTTCAGTCCAGTTAGATGTTTTATTCAGATTTGTTGTCTGGTCAGGCAAGTAACATTCTCTTCTTTCACTTGCGCCTTTATAAAATCTACTTGTCTCAGACAAGCATTAATGTCCAGTTATATAGTAATATAAAATTCAACTCGCCAGTGGAGTGGCTAGTGTGAGTGACTGTGAGAGAAAAGTTTGAAATATGAATATTTATCGTACAAAAACGCATGGGTCCATTACAGGAGGACTTTATTCACCCCCCCGGAGCCGTGTGAGGGACGTTACTTCACGTCTTCTGAAGTCTAACAGCTATCACTCATTTAAACCCATTCAAAGGACTTTTTCCAACAATCAACTCAGATTGGATTCGTCTGATATAACAATGTCACATACACCTAGGATGCTTCAAAGGTGAGTAAAAGACAGGATCATTTTCATTTTTGGGTGAACTATCCCTTTAAAAACGTAACCCAGGAAAAAAAATGCAAAATTGAAAACAGAATAAAATGGAATTTGGTAGGAAAAATATCAAATGTATTTATATTTAATTCTAGATACATACATACATACATACTAATTTAAATGGTATTTCCTCTCAGCTTAGTTTACAGAATTCTTGAAAACGTTTAAAACATGTTAAAAAGTGTCATCATTAGACAGTGTTATCTGAAAACTAAACGAGAAAGGAAATTAACCTGCTCTACCCACACAGCTATGGCATGAACGGCTGTATTTAGTCTGTGGTTTCACACCGATGACATCAGTACCACATGAACCTGAATCACAACACAACAAAACTCAAACGCAAAAAAGCAAGCATGCAGAAGATAAGTATATAATAGCTATACATAAATATACAGCTATGGAAAACAATAAGAGACCACTGCAGAAAAAAATCTGTTTTATTCTTAAAACCGTTCATCTCACCAATACACCAGCAATGCAAAACAATGCACGTTTGTTTCATTTTTTGTGAACTGCTGTCTTTGAAATATTAAGGATAGAAGCAACTTGATGCTCACCGAATCCCTGTGCCAGTAAAGCTAGAAAAGCCTTTCTTTGCACTGTTTTTAGAGTTTATTTTTATATTTCTAATTACTTTTTAAAGACTTCTAGCAATTTTTACCATCCAACTGGTCACACTGCAGGAGGATAGTGTTGATTACAGCAGTGCTTTTTATTCTTTTCCCGTTCAATTGAATTCAAGTGCTCACCAAATAAGTACCTCAATAAACAGAATGAAGTGTGTTTGTGTAGAAATTTAACAAAGACTGGCATGAAATGCTTGTCATACTCAGAGAGACACTGATTTAGGAGTAAATTGCAGTGGTCTCTTATTTTTTTCCAGAGCTGTGTAGATGTGTATATATAGGGTACAGGGCTAACTTAAGAAGAAATATGCTATTCACTGCAACTAAAATGTATAGAAAAAAAGCAGAAAAAAAATTATATTTTGTATTGAAAATTAATGAAACATTATTAAAGTTATTTATTTATTGTGTTATACCTTAGACAACAGGGGCCTTTTATCCCACACATAATGAAACAATTACTTCAGATAAAATAATGTTCAAAACAATCACTTTACTAAAGTTTGTACTATTTTCTGCTTATTTTGAAAAATAAAAGTATTGTTGTTTTGTTCATTAGCTAAAAATACTGCCATTAAAATATGCCGATAAAAAAATATTTATTTTAAAATTCAGAAACAAAATAATTTTAATAAGTATAGATTGTGTATATCTTTACTTATCTTTAATATATCACACCACCTATTAAACACCGCAAGCCTAACTATCGTAGGTTACTATCGGTCATCCGTCTCTCTGAAATGAAATCCGACTGTGCCGAGCACCTCTGTCTGCAAGGCACAATTCAATTAGAAAAGTGCTGTGCTATGACTGGAGCAGCGTCCAGACCGACTAGCGTTTCGCTGCATCAGAGAATTCTCGAGTTGTGAAAATCGCGGGCACGGTTAGCGTCTGCTTTTCCACTGACTCGGCCCTCCCGCTGACAAACCAATTTCTTAAGCCTCAAACCCACCCGCCGCCGCCGCCCCCTTAAATGCCCAAAAGAGTCCTTAAAGGTGCGGATCTGTCATTAGCACATTTAGCTTGGCGCAAAAGCACATTGTTATTTTTAAGAGCCAGTGTTTGCACCAGCTGTATCTTTGGAGCGCGTGCGGATTCCCGTGGCTTTGCGCCTGTTCGGCTCAGTGTGTCCGCTTCCCCGCCTGCTGCTGAGGCGCTTCACCTTCTCCGTCAGCTCAAAACCATCTCATAACTCACATCAGAAATCATCTGCAGCCGTTCAGACTTTACTTACAGCAGGACGACGCATGTCAACAAACACTCTGCTGAAGCTAGTCACTTTGTCGTAGATCACAGAGTGCTTGGACTAACCCCTGACCTCAACACCACCCTGACAAACACATCCTACATACATAGAGGCTTGTTCCTCTGTGTGTGTGTGCGTGCATATATAATTACTTTGAGTCTTGCAATTGAAATTGTGTTAATTCTTCTTACAATGTTCACTTTATATCTCACATCTGCACCTTTATTTCTTGTAAGTGTGACTATTTTGAGTAATGTGAATTTAAATCTCACTATAGGATTGTATATCTCACAATTACAACTTTATTTCTCGCAATGTGACTTTTTTTTTTTTTGCAATGAATCTCACAATTTTACTATATCTCACAATTATGACTATTTCTCTGCATTCTTGATTTTATGTCATAAAACTGTATTTCTTGCAATATGACTATATCTCACATGCATGACTTTATCGCTCACATTTGTGACTATTTCTTGATATTGGTATGCGTTATTGTCTAATATGACTGCAAATGAATTCCTTGTACTAACTGTACTAACTTGTCATAAATGCAACCTTTGTGACTATTTCTAATATTCTGAATAACTCACAATTACCTTTCTTTTTACTCTGAAGCAGAAGCATGCTTCCATAAACATCACTTGCGTGGTGTCAAATGAACACATTTCCATGCAGGGCTCGTGTCTGGCCACAAAGTCTGCCAGAAGTTAGTAAAGTTAGAGTTATTTTTTGTTTTGTTTTTTGCAGAAGGGTCAAGATGGCAGTGACGGGAAGCTCTTTCGGATTTTGACATTCATGCAGAAATACTAGAAAAAGTCACGTTTAATAAACGAGTGCCTGACTTCACAGATAACAGCATAAGCCAGTTTGTTCTTAACGTTGTCTAATTAGCGGTGCATCATTTCGGTGCCAAAACCAAGCACTTCTGAATAGCGCTGAAACGCTCCTTATACACCTCAGAGACAAAGAAATGGCAAAGATGGTTTTCCAGTTTACCTCTAATGTTTGTACAAAATCTTCACACCTCCACTCCAAGAAAAGATGAGAAGTTTCCCAAGGCCTTTTGTAGGATGCCTAGCCCTGTACATGATCACTGCTTTAACGTGACGGTGGCAGATTTGGTTAACCTTAGCTGACTGGTAAGTTATCACACAGAAGTTAGAACAGAACTGAAACTTAAAAAAACGAAATATAATACCGACAAAACAAAAATATGGTAAGGCAAAACTGATCAAATTAACATATAGGGGCAAGTTGATAAAAATGCACAGCTTTTGCCATCTGTTCCTGAAACATTTTAGTTTTTGACAGGATGTGGCGTAGGTGTATCTCGTGTGCGATCGCCGTCTCATATGACTGCAGTCTGTATTTGTGACTCAGATTTGAGTTCTGCTTAACAGGTGGTATAAGTTAATCAGAATGCATAACATTTTATTACATGAACACCTTCGTAAAACCAGTGGTTAGTGAAGCGTTTAAAGCATAAGTTAGTGTTATAGCACAAATGTGGTAACACTTATCTAATTGGCTGTAGCAGAGGTAATAGTATCGTCTCTGCCAGCAGCTACCAGGAGCTTAATGCGAAATAATAAAAAATCAAGGAGTTGTTAAAAGATGGCTCGATAAGCGTATGCAAAGTTGAAAAGCTGTCATTCACTCCTCTAAGTCCACATTACAATAAATAAACCAAGCCTCTCCTTCCTATTAGCGGCGTGCTGTTAACAGAAAAGGGAACGTGCTATTGACGAAGGTCCTAAAAGTTCTGTTATGTTTATGCTTGAAGTGAATAATTTAAATAAACACATCCAGTGAAAATAAACGCTGTGTGTCGGAGCGAGGACGAATCAAAACGCTCTCAGTCCACGTTCTGTATGTGGAAGCTGAGCCTTAATTAAACTGCGGGGCAGATAGGATTACTGACTGGCCGTGCATTGCAAGAGCTTGACATAACGCAAACAAATAGCTTTACAACATCCAGAAGCCTGCCTTTCTCTCCCTCTGCCCAGAGCTGATCGAGAGAGAGAATCAGACATCTGCATGCATATTACAAAACGCTCGGCTCTTGGGTTTTATTACAGTTTTATTTATTCATTTGTTCGTGTAGCTCACACAAAAGTTTGCACAAAAAAATGAATCCTCTTCAATCAGTCCAAGTGAGTGAAACCATCCGTTTAGGGTGAAATCAGTTTATATGTAAAGAATATAAAGAGTGTGTATCATGCATTTCTTTCACTTTTAGAGTTTTAAGGTGAAATGGAAATGAGACGGTTCAAAACAAGTCAAAAACGGCATGCATTTAGTAAGTTACAAATAAAATACAGTGTAAAAATATTTCTGTTAGTGCAATGGAAGTTGGGAAAATCACAATGCACTTCAGGGATAATCTGTAGAATGCAACATTATCTTGTAAAAGACCGTTCCTAGGATATTAATGTATTTTAGTTTTAAGATTTGAAACATGTTTTGTGTATATAAACAGAATAAACTTATTTTTAAACATAATGTATCGACACTCCCGAGTCTCCCCCTGAATGCTACGTGAGAGAAAATACAGAGACGTAGGCTGTTTTTAATCAGGAATTCATGACAAATATTTGCATTATTATAGACAGACAAACTCTGGCAGTCTGAGCAGCGCTAATGGACTGAAGCGAACTGAGCACAGAACTCCGTCTCCCCCTGTCGGTCAGTTTCAGCACAACACCCAGCGAATCTCTCCAACACCTTCTCTGACTGCAACAATATTTGCAACTTCTTCAGAACTGTCTAAAAAAAGGAATTAGCGCGAGTGAAGCTCGTTGAGTGAGTGAGTCACTGACTGAGTAACACTTCCTGGAGCAAGCTGTCCAAAACTAGTCACTAAATAAGCGAATTAAAGCCACTGGCTTGAATATTAAGCCCGTTTGATTGTTTACAAAGGACTGAAGTCTCGCGTGGTGTTTTGCACGACCCTAAAGATAAACATTTTCGCGCACTTGCGTTTTTAAAATACAGGGATAACCGATTCCAACACGCGCTTCTTATGAAAACAGTGCTTTCTGAAGCAGATTTGTGAAATGTTAAATTGTGAGTGATAATTATTGAGAGTGAGAGAGGGGTGGGCATGAGCAGGCATCGTTTGCCTTGTCGTCACAGCGCGTCGGGTTTAAAAGCCAGTGCGCGCTCAGCTGACAAACCAAAGTTCGTCTCTCTCTTGGAAATACTACACAGGAGCGCGCAGGGAGCGCTTTGCTTTTGCAAACACCAGCAGAACACCCCCAAACGCTCGCCCTCTGAAAGCGAGCGCCGCGATTCAGTGGATTTGCAGGAACTTAGTTTGGAACGTATTTTGGGGAGGCGAAACGCACAGCCGGCACCGATTCTCTGAGATCGTCCACCTACAGTCTTCGCATGAATCTACTAGATCCCTACCTGAAAATGACAGAGGAGCAAGAGAAGTGTCTGTCTGACGCCCCAAGTCCGAGCATGTCCGAGGACTCCGCGGGCTCCCCGGGCTCCGGCTCGGGCTCCGACACCGAGAACACCCGCCTCGCGGCTCCGGACGCGACGCTCGGCGAGTTCAAGAAGGACGAAGACGACAAGTTCCCGGTGTGCATCCGAGAGGCGGTGTCTCAGGTGCTGAAAGGCTACGACTGGACGCTGGTGCCCATGCCGGTGAGAGTGAACGGCTCGAGCAAAAACAAGCCTCACGTGAAGAGACCGATGAACGCGTTTATGGTGTGGGCGCAAGCGGCGCGCAGGAAGCTCGCGGATCAGTATCCGCACCTCCACAACGCCGAGCTCAGCAAAACTCTGGGCAAACTTTGGAGGTAAATGTTTTTTGTTTTGTTTTTTCATATAGCAGTTGCATGCACTCTACACAATAGTAAGAGTATGCACTGTAAGACTCTCTGCTCATTTGCAGATTTAAATTTGCTATATATATATATATTTTTTTTTTTTTGCAGTAATTCATATGCATAATACTGCATGCAGTTGCAGTCTACACAATATTAACAGTATGCAATGTAAGATTCAGTGCTGTGCTCAGTGTCAGATTTAAATTTGAAGTGGATCCAAAAAGTTAATCAAAGTTGTCCGAAGACAAGCACGGGTGTTCTTTTGGTTTTGAGACAACTTTTGATGAATGCTTCTTCCGATCCACTTCAATTGTTAGATACTGAGTTTGCAATAATTCATATGCATAATGGTGCATGCAAGTACATGCAGTCTACACAATAGTGTATGCACTGTAAGATTCATTGCTGTGTTCATTGGCAGATTGCTGAACGAGGGGGAAAAGCGTCCCTTCGTGGAGGAGGCTGAACGCCTCAGGGTTCAGCACAAAAAAGATCACCCCGACTACAAGTATCAGCCACGGCGGAGGAAGTCGGTGAAGAACGGCCAGAGCGAGTCTGAGGACGGCAGCGAGCAGACTCACATCTCCCCGAATGCCATCTTCAAAGCCCTCCAGCAAGCAGACTCGCCCGCGTCCAGCATGGGAGAGGTGCACTCGCCCAGCGAACACTCAGGTGAGTGACATCGAGTAGTGCTGTCAAACGATTAATCGCATCCAAAAGGAAAGTTTCTGCTTATATTTGTGACCCTGGACCACAAAACCAGTCAAGAGTCTTTTTTATCATTTATTGAGATTTATACATCACCTGAAAACTGAATGAATCTGCTTTCCATTGATGTAAGTTAGGATAGGACAATATTTGTCTGAAATACAACTATTTGAAAATCGGAGGGTGCAAAAAAACTAAACATTGAGAAAATCACCTAAAAGTTGTCCAAAATAAGTTCTTAGCAATGTATATTACCAATCAAAAATGAAGTTTTGATATATTTACAGTAGAAAATGTATCTTTAGTTAATAATCCTAATGATTTTTGCCCATACAATGTATTGTTGGCTATTGCTACAAATATACCCCTGCTACCTATGACTGCTTTTGTGTATATTTATTATGTATAGACAAACACACACATGCAGTATATATTTTGAAAATATTTGCATGTATATATTTATATGCATATAATATAGAATGTTTTTTTTCTGTAAAATGTATAATATGCATGCTTGTGTGTTTGTATAAACATAATAAATATAGACAGCGCACACACATACACTATATAAAAATGTAAAAAAAAAAAAAAAGACCTTTATTTTGGATGTGATTAATCGAGAGTAATCATTTAACAATTAAGCTTATCTCAGTTGTTTTCTCTGGCTCTCTCTGTTGCGTCATCTCTTAACCGGCGCTCTAACTTTTCTCCCCTCCTCCACCGTTTCCAAACAGGCCAGTCCCAAGGGCCGCCCACTCCTCCCACCACTCCGAAAACTGACGCGCAGCCAGGCAAAGTGGATCTGAAGCGAGAGGCCCGTCCGCTTCAGGAAAGCACAGGACGCCCGCTCAACATCGACTTCCGCGACGTGGACATCGGCGAGCTCAGCAGCGACGTCATCGAGACCTTCGACGTCAACGAGTTCGATCAGTACCTGCCACCGAACGGCCACGCTGCCAACGCGCCCTACGTAGGCGGCTACGCCACCTGGATGGGGAAGCCCCAAAACGGCAGCCCCCATAGTGCCCAGCTGAGCGGAGAGCAAGAGCAGCCGAGAACGACGCACATCAAAACCGAGCAGCTCAGCCCCAGCCACTACAACGATCAGGGTTCTCCGCAGCAGGCCGGCTACGGCTCCTTCAACGTCCAGCACCTCCAGCACTACAGCACTTCGTTCCCGTCCATCACCCGGGCGCAGTACGACTACTCCGACCACCAGGGCGGCGCCAACACCTATTACACCCACGCGGGAGGACAGAGCTCGGGCTTGTACTCCACCTTCAGCTACATGAGCTCCAGCCAGAGGCCCATGTACACACCCATCGCTGACTCTGCCGGGGTTCCTTCCATTCCCCAGCCCAACCACAGTCCCCAGCACTGGGACCAGCAGCCGGTCTACACACAGCTGTCCAGACCCTGAGCAGATGCCGATGGGACTCAATCCGCATCATTCCTCCAGCGGGAAAAAAAAAAAAGTTTACTTTCATATTGTACTTAACCCCTTCGCATTCAAATGTTCCTCTTGATTCCCAAATCCCATTCAAAAGAGACCTGCTAAGGGGTTAAAGTGCTCTAATTGTGTAGATCAGCTTAAGGTGTTAACTCATCTGTGCTATTTTCGGACAGCATGGATTGTAAAATGCACTTTTAACATGCTATTCAAAAAAAAGTATGATTCTGGAAGTGGTAACTAAATGCATTTTGAGATAGAATGTTAAAAGTGCATTTAAGTTGGTGTTCCAGCTTAAGTGCATCTTAAAGAAGCAATTTTAGTATATCAAGTACAAAATTAGTGCACTTTAAGTATTTTATGGAAACACTCTTTTTTTCCACCTGGGATCCACTCTCTTTGAAACACACACACTTGAATTGCCCTCACACACACACACACACACACGAAACAATGTAGGAAAGAAAGCTGGACTTCAAGAAAAAAATCAAACAAAACGGCTCCCGACGTGCCTTTTAATCGCCTGAAATCGTGATTAGAATATATATATATATATATAAAATATATATATTTTTAGCCTTGTTTGCAAGAAAAGAAAAATTTTTGAGAAATGATTCCTCTGTGAGGACTTATTGATTATTGATACTTTAATATGTACTGTGTATGTTTTCTTAACATGTTCTCTTTTTTTTTGTATTTCCGGCCTTCTGTGTTTCTTGTAGAAAAGTCTATTTTTACTAAACCACTCTTGGTAGTCATTCCTTGTTCTCCTCCCATCAGTAACACCCTAGTCCTCGCGCGGTGCATTTTTATGTTTTATAGTTTGACCTTTATTTATGTTCCTGTAAAATATCATTCCTATCCAACTGTTTTTTTTTTCTTACCAGCTCTCATTCACGCTTTTATCCCCGACCAGCATCAGTGCCTGTCAAATGTTGGAAGCGAATTAGCGGGAATATCTACGTGGCAGCGGCAGCTGAGAATTTACTGAGTGTCTAACAGCATGTGTTGCAGCTCCAGGAAGTGCCCTTTGACCTCTGCTTGTCATTAGCTGCCTGCAGTCCTGCAGGTGTCGTCTTACAGCCCCTCCTTTTGTATCCCATCTTAACCCCTTTAATTTATTTATTAGTATTAATTTTATTTCAAAGAAATTATTTGCATTTTATTCTTTAATACTTTATACGAAAAAAATGAATTGTTATTTTGCGCCTCTGAATATGGTGACATATAACCCAACGGGCCATTTAGACAGAGGGCTGGTACTTAATATGTTAAAATTCTGTATTCATCATGTTTATTTATCATCTGTAGATTTTTCTATTTTAAATGTTTATTTGTCCTTATTTCTAACCAGTTGTGTCATGCACAAAATGCTGTTGCAGTTTCTAAAATAACTGGAAGAGTAGTCTTTCATGTGGAAAGTTTTACGATGCTCTAATCCGAAGCTGTAGTTGTTTTTTTTAAGTATTTAGTTGTTAGCATCTTTGTTAGCTTATACATTTCCCTTTCCGATTTAGTGCTTTACTCGACGTCAGCCGTCTCAGAACTGATGTTGGTCTCTTTTTTTTTACACAAGACTGAACAAGTTTTTTGTCTTTTAAAAAGTTTAACATTTTACTGCCTTTGAAGAAGCTCATCTTTTGTATTATATTTGCAATAAAAGTGAGAATAAAACGTAAAACCGACACCTACGGCTTGTTATTGTCTCCTAATCTGCGTCTGGTTACATTTCTAGAGCGCTAAGCGTGAATATGCATGGTTTGTGTTTAGCCTCGGGGGGTGGAATGTCTTCGGTAATGACGAACGTTAGTTTTCTTACGTAAGCGCTGCAGATGAAACAGCAGGAGGGCTCTATAGTCAGCACATTATAACACTCGCATTGTTGGTGTGAAAACAGAAAGAAAAACAGCGTTTGCTTATGTGTATGTTCCTCTGAACGGTCAGCAAAGGGAAATATTGACAAGCCCGTCATGCCAAAGACATCATGTTCTACTGATTCATTGTCATCTTCAGCTCTGTTTGGCGATTGCATCATCTGCGCTGGTGTGTAATTACAAAACCAGAAACGACAAACATCTTCCGGCTTTAATGCTGTGGAACCGTCAGTTAACACACGGCACAGTAGTGATACTGAATGTAATAAGCTCAATAAAAACCACATTCCCTTTGTAAACAAGTATTAATAAACATCTAGTTCATCTGTGAAGAGACGACAGGAACAGCAGCCCTACAGCGATCCAGTAGAAGGTCAGAGGTCTATTGGTCCCAGCTGTTTCAATACAGGCCCAGTTTTAAATTATTATGCCCACAAAACTAACATTTACCCAGGATATGAGATCGGACATTTCTGTGTAAAATATGCACAAACTGCTAAATTACTTACTTAACTCTCTCTAGATTGGGGATCTAGCAATCCATCCATCAGTCGCCATACTGTTCATACAGATGAAAGGCGAAATCTGCACCAATCAAGATTTCAGGGAAATTAATCGTTTTATTTAAGTTGATGAGGTGACAGTAAAGGTGTCGTACATTGTTACAAACATGTCTATTAAAATATATAGCATTTGAAAGATTTCTGAAGGATCATGTTACAGTGAAGACTGAAAATCCAGCTTTGATTATAGGGATAAATTACAATTTAACATATATTCATATAAGGTAGAAAACAGAGAAAATTATATTTCTCAATATTATATTTATTTTTGGTGAATACATTCATCCTAAGTGAGCATCAAAAACATTTTTAAAAATATATAAAACATATCTAAAATAATATTACTATTGAATGGTGTTATATTTGTTTGTTTGATACCATTTCCCTTCATGCAATTTGAAATTCACCTTATTTCACAAAAACTGGATTCTTCACATCAACATGCCAGAAGCTCAGAGACCCAGACAGGGGCAGAGGAAATAGTGGAATGACTGAACGCAAGTGACAGAGAGTCAAATACAGATAAAGAATGCAAAAGGGACTGAAAGAAAAGAGCAATGACTTCAGCGAGCGCTGCCATCTGCAGAAGCCATTAGGACGGTCACTCTCATAACGGCCAAACAGATGAGATGTCTAGGCTTCTGAGAGCTATGCAGCTCCGGTGATGAAAACCAGCGGCGATCGGCATCATTGTCACCTCTCTCAGAGCTCAAACGAGCTGTTCCCAAATCCCTCACGTGCTAATGGCCCCCTCATTTCAATCAATGTCGTCTTATTGATTACGGTTATAAAGTTGAGACTGAGGAATTTGACATAATAAATGTAGCCGTTCCTGTGCTTTTTATTGTGCAATAAAAGCTGTAATATATTCTGGAGGGGGGACGTTCAACTTCGAGAGTCCTTAATGAAACATAAAAACAAAAGTTTGAGGTGTCCTTGAGGTTTCTCCAGACCGGATTGTACCAAACACCCTCACGTACCCTCAGGACAGCTGAGCGGAAACAGAGACAGCGATGGAGTGGCCTATTCTGTGGGCAGTTTTCCCAGGAGAAGCCCATTAATATTCCAAAGAGACGGCGTGCAGGGAATCTCTCTCCTCCGATCCCAATGGGTGGTCCTTTCAAATGCAAAATAAGAACACAAAATAAGGATGAAAAAGAAGAATCTGGCAACTTCCCACTTCTCTAACAAAGCAAGCATGAAAAATTTAAAGCATAAAATGAAAAACGGCACACACATGAACAAAGCAGGTGGGCTGTACTATCAAGTCTGATATTTCTGTGAGAAAATACCGAATTTGAGTAAGGCTTTTACAATAAAGTGATGCGTGATTCACTGGATCATTGCAGAAACACCCACTAAATTATAAAGTAGGGAGAGACAGGAAACTGTAACGCTTTATGGTTTTTGTTCATGTATTATTTTTGTTCATTTATTCAGAAACTGCTCAGTAAAGATTTTCTCAGAAGTCATTTTATAGTCTTATTTAAATAGCTTTGAATATGATGCTATATGCAACTTGTAAAGGAGAGTTTTTTGGGATAAAAAAAAAATATATATATATATATATATATATGTGTGTGTGTGTGTGTGTGTTTATTTTTATTTTGTTTATTTTTTATTAAACTATAATATATATATATATATATATATATATATATATAATTTTTTTTTTTTTATTACTTTATGTATTGTAGCAATTGAATAAAAAAAACAAATTATATCACTAACCTAAAAAAAAATAAAAACTTTTACATAAAGATATACTGGACTATATATATATATATATATATATATATATATATATATAATAAAAATAATAATATAATAAAAATCTCAAAACATCTTTGATGTTAGTTAATATGTATGCAACTGTTTGTTGTTAGTTCATATTAGCTCAGAACTTTGAACTTTTTAATATTAAATGTTGACATTGACATGATCTATGAATAAAAATGCTTTAGAAGTACTTTACATTGTTAACTATTGTTTACAAGTTCATTAGTATTGTAGAGTAATATCTTTCTATTTTTGGGTGAATTTGCACTCACACATACCTGCCCTGACAAGCTTATAAGCAGATTTTGCTTTTATTGCTTTTTTTATTTAGCGTTACAGTCTGCCCTGATCCCCCGTAAACTAGAAAATATTCTATTGACAAGAAAAGTAATTATTTTGTGGCCTCGTTTTTGGCTGGAAATAAAAAGCCAGTCTACTCCATTGCATCTGCACCGAACTCATTAAAAACATCAGGAGCAGGAATTTGCTTATTCAAATTTCAGCCCCTGGGGTGAACTTGTTTGCTTACGCTGCGCTAAAAAGAATACAGTACGGAGCGTGGTTAAAAATTGATGCTCTCTCTGCCGTAGAGTCTTGCCGGACTCATCCACATAGGCTCTGGCAGCTTCTCTCCCCTCCCCAGACCTGCTATACCCCTGTCTGTCCCAAAGGATCTCACCCCTTCGCCCCCACATAGCATCACCCCACTGTCATTGTCCCCCAGGAGCCCCACAAAAGGGACCATTTGACCTCCCAACACACCCCCATTTCCTCTCTTTTGAAAGTGTCCTGGCCCACAGAAAGTCTCATTGCGACTCAAAGGAAACTGTACATCAATAAAAGATGGCCAGCCAAAGCTCATAGAAAAAAAGTGAAGAAAAACACTCGCATTTCACCCCAGCTGAAATTGACGGAGTGGGCCACTTGTTTCCTAGCAACAGACGCCTACAGCACGGGAAGCTGCAAGTTCACAGTTCAGTTTGGTGTGGCCGGACTCCCTCGGACCTCCGAGTTGAATAGATGCCCGAGGTCACATCCTACGATTTATTATTGTAACGGCTTTGAATGGCATAAATGCTTTGAAATATTTCATGCACTGTGGACCTGCGTGTAATTTTAAAGGGACAGTTCACCCAGAAATTCAAGCCGTACAAGTTTATTTTGTGGAACTCAAAATGAGACGTTCAGTAGAATGCTCACGCTGCTCTTTTCCACACAATGCAAATGAATGGTGATAAAGTCGTGCACTTAATTCTATCGAATGTGCTTAAAACATTAAAAGTATATTATTAAAAACATTTATTACTTCTACTAACAGTAAGCAACTAGCAATCATTAGAGTATATACTGCATATATACATACTACAACCTGACTATCAGAAACTTAGCAAGTATATGTCAACTTATTCTACTAATCCTAAACCTACCCTAACAGCCTACTCTGAGAGTTGGTAGACATGTAGTTGACCTATATTTAGTAGAATGTCAAAAGTGCACAGTGTAACCACTATAACTAATATAACGCTAATAAAATAAAAGGCCATTTAAAGAAAGACACTTTCATGAAACACAAAGTGCACTTTGTAATAAAGCCAAATTATCTTAAAGTGCATTTTAAATCATTATTTTAGAAATCGTTCAACATGCTATTAAAGAAGCACTTATTTTGACGTGTTGACCAACATACTATTACAGAAAGTGCATATGTTTTATGTTTTAAATTGCAGTTTGATCAATAAAATGTGTTTTAAATGCATGACACGGATTTTAATAAAAATTATATTTTAAGCATATTTTATTTTATAATGCGTGCTTGTCATACTTTTAGCCAAGACAAGTTACCATTACCAGAAAAGTTAAACTAATTGTATTTAATATCAATTTAAACTGCAGCAAAAAATGTAATTGTAAATAAATGTAATTAAAATTACATTCAGATTGCACTTTTTATTTCCACGAGTTATCTTATTAAAAGGGAAAAGACTTTGAATCTTCAAAATGCACTCAAATGGTATTACAACTCTCCTTATTAGGCTTTTTTAGATGAGCGTTTTGTGTAAATCTTATATATTAAATGAAATAAAACAATCTGCTGATGCATATAAAAACCAGGCATCACTGAACATTAGCCTGAGGCTAAATACCATTGACATATCGTAACCAACCATACTGCACCAAATCTGCATATTCAAATTAAATGTGAAAGCTACAACAGATATAATAAGTTCCACTAAAATAAAGCCCAAAGTGGAGGTTAGGAAACAGATCGAATTTTATTTTTGCCCAGACTGTTCCTTTAAACTCTGACTGTGATGAATTGGGTATTTAATGGCGCTGCTCACTGCTTTCACTTCCACTCCCATTTCCCAAAGTGCCTTATCAAAGGTTCATTATGCAAAGGAATCCCAAAAAGGAAGTGGTTTCAAGGCTAAAGGACACTTCTTTTTATCTATTTGGCATTTAACAGCCACAGTTCACAGGAATAATGCAAATGAATGAAATGTGTTATCTCAAAATGAAACCAAACAGTGCATTTGACAAGCATGTGGAGTTTAGTGTGGCATGTTATTGCTTTACCTGAGGCCTGCTTTTCCGGCACACTAATACACACTCTTCCAGAAGCATGTTTGTGCCAAAAAGGTAATCGCGACATATTATCTCACAGTTGTTTTCTTCTCAGAATTACATGACACAAACTTGCAATTGCAAGTCAGAATTTCGAGATTTAAAGCCACAGTTCTTTTTTTCTCAGAATTACATGATATATATCTCACGTATGGAATGATATCCCACACTTTTTTCAAAAGGAATTGCAAATTGCATTTGCAATTGCGTTTTCCATATGTGGACGCAATTGCAAATTTTGCATTATCGTTTGCTTTTCCGCTTTGGCGGACGAACACTGACTGACACATTGCAAAATGAAAAAGCAAAGTCCATTTGAAGTTATGAGCCTGTCATATTTAAACATCAAAATCAATTACCACATCTGCTTTTACACTCTCTCTGTCGTGCATGTAACCGGACAGAACTCAAATGGAATCGCAAATCACATTTCAAATGAAATTTCCGATGCATTACGCAGAAACCTGTCAATCAGCATCAGGGGTGGGTCGTGACATCACGGTGGCGTGATTGTGACGTAAAATTTGAATAATGGAGGTGATCGGTGAAATTGTGGATGAACTTATGATGCTAGCGTTGACGATTGTACATACTCTGTAGATTTTCTGTTGCTCAGTCATTTAGTTTTGGAGAGGTTAAATGAGTTTGTCGCCCTGACGAACAACAACATTAGTAATGTTGTCTTCGCCAACA
>JAUCMS010000059.1:994740-1016821 GCA_032357445.1 Enteromius radiatus
GGCATTTTGTCCCCTTACCTAAGCTACATACCTTCTATGTACATATCAGACAACAATTTAAAATATTCTCTCAATGCTTTCTAGGGAACCTTTAACTAAAAACATAGAGTGAATACTGGCTACATTAATTTCTGGAAAATCTGTTTGTAGAGGACGTTTTTCCTTCAAGGGTCTTCAGCACAGCCCTAAAAACATGGGCTTAAAATATCAGTGCAGACACAACAGCTGAACAAAGAAAGACAAGACGCCAGGTGAGCTATAGCTGAGCCAGGCAAGCTCAACCATCCAGGCCTGTTTTTGACATTTAGCACTGGCTTTCTGTAGCCCACTGAAAATCAGAAAGACAGAAGTATCTTTACACACGTCTTTACTACCAAAGCTAGCAGCTCAATGATTTTTCTGTCTGTGTTTGTTGTTGTTGTTATCCTCATTCATTTTAAAATCATTCAAAAGATTAGGCAAGCACCTGTGACTGAGAAGCCTTTGTGGTGTTCATCCTGAAGTTTTACTGTGCCTAATCTTCTTTCAGAGTTACAGAGGGTCTAGAGTCCTTGCATCTTTCATTTCAGACCAAAAATAAATAAACAAAAAATTATTAATTGCATCCAAAATAAAATATACTGTATGTGTATATTAATATATAGTAATATATATATTATGTAAAAGTTGTTTTTTTTTTTTTACATAAACAGTATATACAGTACAGTAAATACTCACATTTTGGATTAATCAAAATATCCAGCATTCCCCATGTCTTTGTGTGACCCAGTTTCTGTAATTATGTAATTAAGTTCAGGTGTGTTTGCTTTCATTTCCTCCCCTTTATAAGTTCTCTTGAGTTCAGTTGGTGTTGTCTGGCTTTAAGGTTACTATGTGTGTGCGTGCGCTACTCTGCCTGCCTGTTTGCTCCTGTTGGATATTAAAGATTTGTTATTTCGTGAAGTTGAATCTCTGCTCATGCTTTCCTGCACCAACACTGTGACATAAAAATTGACTGAGCTGACATTTGACAGAGTTGACAAAATGGAAATTTGTACAGTGGTGCTATTTATTTATTTATTTTGTTCGGTTGTATCAATAAGCACAATAAAAATGTCACGATTTATCTCATGACTGTTAGAAACTATTACAGTGGGATGACGGAGTTGACACTGTGTGACCACAGAGACTTCAACGCTGTTTATAAAATATGAGAAAACATAAAACTTCTAGAGCTGTGTCCTACTGTGAGATTCACAATGAGCAGGGAATAAGAAAGGGCTCCTCAGAGTAAAAGATGCTGCTGACATTGCCTGATTTCTGGCAGAAACTGGCAGAATTGACGCAGAGTAAAGACAATCCGAATATAAATATAATTCAAGATGTATTTACTGTATTGTTTGCATTATGGGTAGTGTAGGTCTTCACTTGGCTATTGAATATAAAGGATTTGTTTTGAAAAATGCATACATTATTTTTTCAAATGATGAATTCTCTATGGATTTGTATGTCCAGAACCTCACTGCTCCACTACTTTGCATCATCTTAATGACCTTCCTCCTTCCCATCCTTCTCTTCTCTTGCTGCTTTTCACGCTTTTTCACGCACAGACCAACGGACTCCTATTTCTGACCTCAGTCCTGCTTTCTCATGTTTGTAATTTCACCTCTTTACAAGCACAACAAGACCAAAACAACATTTGGTCTCCAGATTTACCTCCCTTAAGATTGTCTCATGCACAGCCTCTCCAACCCGTGGCTAGCCAACGTCAGAGCGCCTCCTTGATTATCTCGTCCATGCTTGAACACCACTGAAAAAAAAAGAGCAACCAAAGAAGCGGTTGAGAAATTGGAGAGAAGACGATTACTCAACCGACAAGTAGTTGCGCATGGAAAGGGATATCCTTTCACAGGTCAGTGCTTTAAAGTTGGCAAAATCTGCTATGTTATTAAATCTCATTTAAGAACAGACACCACAATCAGAAAGCATCTGATAGTAATAAAGGAGCGGTGGAAAAAAGCTGAACGTGTTGGAGACTGAGATAATAAGAACGTCTTGTGCTTCACGAACAGAAAATTGACCCACTCTGTCTCTGTGTAGAAAAATATTCTAATCAACGAGCGTAACTTGATCATTTTGATTGCTCCAATAATGACAAGCATGACAGAATAATATTTCTCATAACTCATTATCTGAGTGATTCAACAGAGTCGTTAATTATGAAGGCAGCAGAAGTCATTAGCTTTGTCATATTTCGCTCCTGTGTGAAATGTGCTGAAGTTGGATTCACTTTGGAATAACTCACACTCTTCTTACGCAATTAATATACTTTTTTCGTCGTTTTTCCAATGGTCAAAATACACTATCGCATTCAAAATAGATTTATTTCTGATTCATTTCAGTCCCACGACCAGTTCGTACGTATTCGTACGAGGTCTCAAATTCATGCTAATTTGTACTAATTCGTACGACATCACTCATACAAATTTGTACAATCTGTCTAAAATCCCGTGACGGGTAGGTTTAGGGGCGGGGTTAGATTTAGGTCATTCATTAGGTCATTCCACCTTGTAAAATATATATGAATTGCCGTGAGATCAGGTTGGTCTTCCAGTTCCAAAATGCACATCAAACTCAAATACTCGCAATAATTGGAAAAGTGTAGAAACACACAAGAAGCGTTTAAGTTTTAAAATTACTAACAAATGCTAACAAAGACTAGATGAAAAATAAGAATTGTAAGACAAACACACACAACAATTCAACAAACTTAAAATTACAATATGCATCTGCACATAATGATGCTCAAAGTTGGATTCTGTGCCTTGTGATATTGTGGACCAATTGGGCTCCCTCAGGGCTCTATTCTGGCCCCTGTTTTGTTTATGTTTCCTAGCAGTACTTGTCAATGTAACTTTTACACTGATGCCACTCAAATTTATTTGCACTTAAAGAAAAATGGCAAAAAAAGACTTAAGCTCAGTATCATCATGCTTAATGAGAGCCCTCAAAACAGAAAAACACTGTGGTGAAATTACTTTTTTAAAACTTAACTTTTAAGTTTTAACTTTTTTTTGAGTTTGAGTGTGATTTATTTCATCTAGACTTGACTTTTATTATTGTAATTTCTTTATAATGAGTCAATCCAGTAGTCATCTTCAATGCAGCTGCCAGAATTTTGACTGGCACTTGGAAATTTGATCATATTTCCCCAATATTACATTCTTTGCACTGGCTGCCGGTTTGTAAAACAATTGTTTTCAAAATTTACAATTTTGTTTTGAACAGACTACCGCCTAAATATATTCCAGATCTTTTGAATTTAAATAACTCTGCTATATCATTAGGGTCATTTCAACAAAGATTGCTGATGGTTCAGAGATATATTGGTCCAAAATTGTAGAATAGTCTTCCTTTATCTCTAGGATTAATCTCAGAGTTAAAAATGTACCTTTTCTCAAGTCTTTATAACTGTTTTCTGACTGGTGTACACTCTGTATATTGCTTAGTGGTCTTTTTATTCTCATTTTAGATATTAGCCCTTTTGTACAAAAGCTGTGTGTGTGTGTGTGTGTGTGTGTGTGTGTGTGTGTGTGTTTACTGATGACATGGCAAAAATGTGCAAAGTTCGAAGCATTCACATAGCACCTAGGCTGAGCTGCAATGTCGAAGCAAGCAGTAAGGGAGAAATATAAGCAATATGCTGTATACTGTGTAAAAAATTTTTATAGTATCAAAGAGTAACACATGGTGCAGTTCTGACATTAACCACTAGGGTAGATGCCTAAAGTACACAAACATGCATGCACCCAAACACATGCATATGCATGTGAATCTGTGACACCCCCAAGGATTCTCTCCCTCAAGACGCCTGATGATGTAATTCTCATTTGTCAAAATGATTGACAGGTAAGAGGGAGTTTGGGATGAGTGACAATCTTTCATTTAGCCTGCTTGAGTTTCACCCCACGTGTACAACCCCCTCGTAACCCTTCTAACAGGACATCGCCCATCTGGGTAGGGGGGTGGATGCCAGTCCCAATTCATCCATCAGTCAGTGAAAGGGGTGTCTGATGGAGAGTTAGGGGGTCCTTTCAGTCCAGTGAGAGAGGGTGAGAAAAAGGTCATCTGCTTCTGACTTACAAAATGAGACATGATCCAAAAGCCTGACATATGGCTGACAGAAGACCGTGAAGGATGAATACAACACCGAGCATGAAATATCTTCCTAAATATTTTGAAACGTATGTAAAGGGATATTCTCTTGCATCTGGTTGACCGATAAAGCGCTACTTTGAGGAAAGTGTTTCTGATATCTGAAGAAATAATGCAATCCAGACGTTTTTATGGGCCCATGCCCTCAGCTCAGAATTGTCATGCATACGATTTCCATTGTGCCAAAGATGAAGCATGTTCCCAAATTGGCTTTTAAAGAGCCAAAGTGTGTGTGTGTGTGTGTGTGTGTGTGTGCAAGCATGGACTAGTTATCCATTTAGATTACAGATGGACTAACTGGTAGGGAGATGATGGACATAGTGAGGACCTGGCAAACAGACTGCTGTGAGACCCAGCAAGACTCTTTCTCTCACTCATGCACATATGCACATACATCTGTTCCACATTAACACATTAAATGCCTCAAAGGTGTTTGAAAACACTGTGGTGATCAATTTCATCTTGAAATAATCTGTGGTTTTGATTGTGCCAAATTTAAATTTATAGTGAATACGCAACACAGAGATTTAATTCAGAAAAGATACCGCGATGACATGATAGAAAGTATCAGCAGGTCGGAAAGTCTCAAGAATCAGATGCATCTTGAATGTAAACTCATACAGTGTGTGAATGTCCTTACAGATGGTTTCACACATCACAGTTTGACAGGTAGTGTTCTCCAAAGAGTCTGTGACACCATTTCTCAAACGTCAGATACTAGTGTGAGTTATGAAGGCCACCTAAAGCTGTGTGACATTCAGTGCCTGTGGCCCTTTATGGTTGCTATTGTGCGCGTTAAGAACAATGCAACCGGACGACAGCGATCTGTCATGGGGTTAACTTAAAGGACCAGAAAGAGGACCTGAAGATTTCACACCCATCATCAGTAATAAGAAAGATGAGTGGTCATTAATCAAAACCACATCTCCGTCAATCCATCAGTCCATCCGTTCCTCCCTCTTTAGTTGCTCCATCCACAAATAGTTATTGAATTTGACAGAATATTAGGCACAATGCTGTATCACCTCCCACTGATCTCACATTCATCATTGTCAGCTTTGTTAAACGCACACGTGATGTGATAGCGGAACTCCTTCTACACGAAGAAAAAAAAAAAAAACATTTGGGTAAAATGAGTGACAATTTCACATGTCAAAAGAAATGACAGAGAATTTTCCTGTGTGTGTTTGTGAAACCCCGTTTCACGTGATGAATGAGGAGCTGCCTTGGGAGTTGATCCATCAGGGCCCCAGACAGTCCCGACAGGCCCACATGCTGGGGCCCGCATTCTCACTGACCACCCTCAGAGAACCGGGCCACAGTATTGACAGGAAATGACCTCAGCAGCAACCCTCTCAATTATGGTCATATCCATTATAATTGGCTTTTATAGCATGGCATCATCACTCCAGACATAACAACAGATGCACTTTCGCCAGATTAGCTACTGTCGTTGAAACAGATGGTGCAAGATGTGTGCACCATATATCCTTTTATCCTTCCTATGAATAAAGCTAAAATATTAAAACCATTCTTTAAGAGCATGCATTTTATCACATTATGAAAAAAGTTTCAAAATGGTTAAGTTAATGAAATAAATGGTTATGCTCCAATGGCATTTTCTTCTCTCCGAGGCTAAAACTCACTGATAATCTATTCAAACAATCAGCGAGATGGTCAGAAAACAATTGGAAAACCATTAGAGAGGAAATGAGGTCAGTGCCCGACTGTTTTTAATGATGATGGCAATATGATTATGGTATGTGGTTTTGTGTAGCTTAATAGCGAGGCCGGATGACAGTATACTCTGTTCAGTCAAGCATGAGCACTCCCATCTGCTAGTATGTGATTACTGCTGCTGTAACCCTGACACTTCCACATTATCTCATTTTCAAAACAGCCCCCCGAGTCTCTCACACAGGTGTGACTGTTGCAGATTACTTGCTTTGTTTGAATATCGCACTGTAACGTATGATAGGAAATCTGGCATTAACTCCCCTGTCGTCTCTTCATATTGCCACTTTCTTCACAACCTCTTGAGCAGTGTCTTTGTTCATAAGCGGGCCTCCTTCAGCACTCCTGCAGGGAACTACCGGGAGCGAACGCTGATCGCTTCCTCCACTCTCCCAGAATTCCATTCCCATCTAATTGAGTCGGGTTCAGATCCCATCACAGCCCATGCAGGATATGTGTACCTCCAACTCCATCACTTCTTCAAAAATGCCCCTGTGCGGGAGACGTCATGCCAGCCAACAGCCAACTGATCACTTCCATATGCTCTCGTTGTCAGGTTGGACTCAGACATGCCCCTTTCCTTCTGACTTACGCACATGGATACTTCCATGATACTTATCCCCCTTTCACCGCACGCCAGTGGAAATAAGAGGACTCTGGGAGCTCCCCTTTGCACGTTTGAAGGCTGTTTAGAAGAGCCTCAACAGTTAAGGGCTGCCTTGCGGTTGAGGTCATTACGGTGGATGTTTTGTTTCCATTATTGAGATTATCAGGTATGTACAGTGGATATTAACCAAAAGAAACTTTATCTGCCACCTTAACCCCAAGTCTTAATCTAGGATGGTCTTCTAGGCTGTGCTTTCCCACGACAAAACACCAATATTCCCTGTGCAAACAAACGGAGGGGCCTTGGCCTGCTTCTGCTCAAGCTCCCCTTGACGGCAAATAATCACCACCATTCGCCTCACCCTTAATCAAAACACCCCTACAGACTGACAATGGTAGATCCCTGCTCGCTTTGAGGACACCCCACTACTCTGCAGGCTTTGAGAAAAAGGTTAACTGCGGGGGGAGCAGGACTGAGGATTATCAAAGACGACTGAGAGAATTCCATGTGTTGGTTTTAGAGAGGGCCTGGCGACGCGTCTGTATTAAGAATCCAGGCCGCACCCTCTCTTATGTTTCCAGCATTTTCTGTATTTGGAGATGGAGGACATGGAAACAAAGACGCATGACCCTCAACTCCTGGCTGCCAAATCCACCTGTAATTATGAAGATTTGCAGAAGAGAACCCCCCCTCCCACTCAACCAGACAGTTCATTCTTTTCACAAGTGCATCTGCACAGCAGCACCTCTTTTGGCCTCTTGACTTTGCTTTTACACAGCAGACATAAATTTCAGATTATGATTATGAGGAAATCTTGGGAAGCAGCCACCACCTCAGCCTTTCATCTAACCATCTGACCATGTCATGCTCGAGTCACTTCAATGGTTAAGTCACATTCTGATCAAGTGAAGCAGGGAAAAGACCCTTTTATTTTGAGCTCTTGCGTCAGCAGTCGCAAAGTACTCTGGCATGATTTGTGAAGCTTTGCCTGGCAACAACCAAAGATGTTGCTGGCTCCAAAACGGCAGAGATTAACTTTAGAGTCTAAAATTATGCTGGAGCTCACCCAATGCTACCTTATCAAACCAAAAACCCTGAAACAAAAGTATACAAACTGTGTGAAGTTGTAAAGCACACTGCGCTTTAATAAAAAGGACTGACCTGGATTATGCCCTCATAATGAATCATCTCAGCTTTGAAGGAAGCTCATATCATGTTGATAGTCTATTCGATGGAGATCTGGCTCAGAGTATCAGAGGTGAAAGCCAGTCACTTGTTACGGTCCTTAATACTAGACCTTCACCACAGTTCAGTGGTCTGGCAATCGCCTCCATATTGAGGAATCAACTCATCTGGACTTACTCTGCATACAGTGATACAACATCTTTGAATCCAGTGGGGGATAAGGTTTCACAGAGCTCATTTGCAAGAGAGGTTCCACTGCCAAGAGAGAAAGTAGTTGAGTTGGATGTTGAAGCCAACAATGATTTTAATAGGAAACATCCGCATATGCCAGCCATTCACCAACATTACACTAATTGCCCTGTTTTGAAATCATTGTCTTGAGCAACACTGCGATTAGGAAGGTAGAGGAAGAGAGCGCGGGAGCTCGTGCAGAATCTCAAACATGAATTCTTAGTAGGGGAGGGCTGCTGTGTTTCCGAAGCACGCAGGATGACTGGAGGGGTGCTGAAAGCAGCAGAGGGGAACGAAGTTAGGGAGAGCTGACGGAGACCTTGTAGATAAACAAAGGCCAAACTTGCACTTGGGTCCGTTAGTGTACCTTTGTGGCTTTGGATGCTCTGTGTGACCCAGTCTGCACTCCTCCGCCAGGTTCCAAGTCTTCTAAATCAGTCGGCGGTTTGGGATCTCACATCATTACCATTTTGAACAGCCTATAAAAGAATCTGAAATGGACGTCTTGAGAATAATAAAGAGCAAAGGGAAACAAATGCCATCAAGGAAAAAAGCTGTGAAAGAGTCCAACATTTAAAAAGCCCTTTTACATGAAGATGTGAAAAAGCTGGGCTGGATCGAGACTTGTGAGACTAAGTAGTCAAGGTTGAGACCCCAAAAGCCATCTCAGATGATGTCATCCTCTAGTGTCCTCTCACCTTGTGAAGTTTCATGGACAATCTGGAGTGCCGAAGTCGGATCTGGGCCTCTGTTAGCCACGACTCCA
This sequence comes from Enteromius radiatus, assembly GCA_032357445.1. Lineage (NCBI taxonomy): Eukaryota > Metazoa > Chordata > Actinopteri > Cypriniformes > Cyprinidae > Enteromius > Enteromius radiatus. The sequence goes on from JAUCMS010000059.1 coordinate 1,003,458, forward strand.
ACCAGAGTCTTCACTTCTCCCCAGGTGTGTGGCAAAAGAACTGAGGTTTTTGGGCTCGTCATATGGTTCTTATCCTTCTATTTGCCATTAGCGTTGGACTGCAGCCCTGACACTTACTCTCTGATCTGCAGTTGATCCCACTCCAAAGGCTGCAGGGGCTTAAGAGCAGAATATGGCCTCTGCCTGGTAATGAGTTTGATAGTGCGGGGGGTCCGCTATAACAATCCTTCCTTACCTGCAAGGCCCTCATAATAAAGGTGCAAATGAGGAAAAATTGCAGATCACCATGCACATATTCATGTTGCATGGACGAAGACTGCACATTTTTTTTCTCTAGTTACTGTCACCTTCTCTTCTCTCAAGCCACGTCTGGCCAGATCTACTGTAGGGTATACCGAAACTCCCTAGAACAACTGAAAACCCCTCCAACCAATTCAGTAAAAAATGTTGTGGAGCCATCAAAATAAAGTGTAAGGAGATATTAAGCGGACAGTTTACTAATACTCTAATGACTGCTAGTTGACATGTAGTTGCAAAGTTACTTACTATTAGTTGAAAATCTAAAGTGGACCATCGAAATAAATTTCCTGATACCTCACTCACCCCCCATGTCATCAAGACCTTCCTTTCTTCAAAGGTTTTTGAGAAAAGCATTCCATAATTTCTCTTCATTGTGTACTTCAGTGGTGGTTAATGCCTTCAATTGTAGTTTCATCGCAGCTTCAAAGTGCATGATTTTTAAGTCGGAGGAGAAAATTTGTTTTTCACCTTACCCTACCTGTTACATACATAAACGAAGAATTAACCATGCATTGAACATCTTGGATGACATGGGGGTCAGTAAATGATCAGGAAAGGTATTCTGGAAGTAAACTTTTCCTTTAATCGATCAGATCAGATCAGATCGAATTGGTTAAAATGAGTCATTGACTCAAAATAATAGTTTGTTTACAAGTAAAATGCATAGCTACGGGCTAAACCACGCTAGGTGAAAAGAAAGAAAATGCCTCCGATTGTGATACACCAGCAGCAGATGTCTGAATATCAGAATGGCAGATAGTTCTTGGAGCGTTCAGGGTTAAGGGGCAGTTCCCTGAGGCCTGGGGCTGATAAAGCCATCTGACAGAGACTTGGATAAGAGGAGTACATCTGCTTCACATTTCCACCATGTCAGAACCCATACTATCTTTGATTTGGCTTGTTTGCAGCTCATTGGCTCAATCATATCTCTATTGTTGTAATGACATTTAATGGCATGTAACTACATCTGTGCTAATGCTATGACTAGTCATACTGGTGTCATCAACTCTTCTACTGAGACCACCATTCATTTGAAGCTAATAAAGCAGCATGAATACGATACACTTGAGGTTTACCATCTAAAATACAGCTAATTATGCTAAGGTCTGAACACCCTGCGTGCCTTTCAGGATGATTCATCATTCACGAACAACTAATGTTTTGGCTCCCTTCTTGTGCTGAATGTTTTATATCTAAAAAGGCACTTAACAGTAGTGAGTGTATTGACAGACTGACCAATAGCGACACTGTGTTTTGTTATTTTCTCAGCAGCCCCTCTTCTATATGTAATTGCTAAAATAGGCTTGACTGCCCCTCGCTGCTGTTGTGCGTCAGACTGCCGCTGCAACCTCAATGGTTTTGGATGCTGTTGGCTCAGTCCATATGGAGCCACTTCACACAAGCGTTAGCCTAAGCCAGATCTATGCTCAGAAGACACAGCACCACCCCAGCCACAGACAGTAACTGAGTTGGCGTCCCAGTAATGGTCTGCTGGCTACCGCCACACCGTTGCCAAGAAGTCATTTTAATGCACTACAACTCCAAAAAAAAAAAAAAGACAGACCATGTTTTGGGTGCTTTATTAATTATTTCCAAACTCTTGGGAGATTTCCTGTTGTGGTGATAGCAATTGGAGTAACGGAACAGATGGGATGGGCTCTATGAAACATTAACTATTGCAGCTTCTCAGTTCAGTCAAAATTTGTGAGTGTGCAAAGTCATATCCTAAAAATAGAACATGATATCATTGCTAGTCTACGGCACTCCCTAATGTGTCCTTTATTTCTGCGATGTTGTTTGCCTTAAGAGGAAGTGACTCTGTGAAAATGATTAACTGGCATTTTTGCCTGCAACACATGAATTTGCAAAAAAAAAACAATTGTATGCACACTGAGCCCATGCATGCAACCTAGTTCAACTGCATTTTATTAAAAAAAAACACATACTTCCTATTCACCTGAGCTTCTCTGAATAATTACCCTAATCGCAGAACATTATCTTTTAAAGGTACAGTTAAGCCAAAGAGGAAAAATCGAAAGAACGGGGTCCTCACTGACCGAGTTAAGAAAGTCAATCAGGTTTGAAGCTACATGAGAATAAGTGCATCAGTTTTGGTTGAACTATCCCTTTAAGTCCCGCCATTTTGGATAATCAATACTTGTCAATAACTTTTTCCGTCCTTCATGTTTGCAGCTCTAGCATGTAGCAGTGTGGTGAACGGCGAGGCTCTTGGCTGAATCCTGCGTCTTGGCCACTGTCTCTGTTTTTATAGGCTGATTAAGTCATGCTTTTGTTTCCAGGGTCACCAAGACATTTCCCATAATCCCAACACGAGGCTGAGCTAACCAGCTAACGAGGTAACGACGGAAACACTCTGACGCTCACGCTTAGCATGTGTCCAGACCGAGCAAAGATCCGTTGTGCAAGAATCAGGCAAATCCGTCTCTCCCGGGGTGTGTTCTTGCCACTTTGGTGCTTAAGGAAGCATGTGTGTCCGCTCTAGTAGAGAATGTCGTAAAACATGGCTAAAATGGTGTAAGAACAGTGGAAACCATTGGTCTCCCTTACCAATAGCTGAACACCAAAGTAAAGTGCTCCACCCCAAAAAAAATGGGTTCCACATTTTAGCAAAACATCTAATTTCATGGGTGGGTGGGTGGGAAGGGGGTGTGCATGCTCGCAATAGATGCATTAGCTGTCATATTTTCCTCTCTTGAAGAAAACAACTCTATTTGTGCGATGAGGCAAGAGCAAAGTGTACCTTTTGTTCAGGAGTCGCTCCACAAACCACACGGTTGTCATCACTTCCTGGCACTTCACCTAGAGCTCTTCCAAGCCCACTTTCCCAACATGCCTCGTCCAATGCTTGCCGCTGCCCTTGACTGAACAAAAACCATTATGGCCTGGCTTGGCGGGGAGATTTTAGTATAGGGAGTCTTGGGAAACGGCAAATCAAATCAGCCTGGCGCTACCGCTCTGCCACTTCCCATACAGTAAGCATGCACCCCCTCACCCAACACATACCCAGTCAAAACAGTGAGCTCAATGCTTGGCGTAGATGCCCGCGGCTAGGGGACTCCCTTAGAACTGTCAGGTTTGTCCACTGGGCTCAAGCAGCAGAACTGAAACCCAGAGCATGGCCAGGACCCGGCCTACTCTTTCCATTGCCACCACTCAATGCAGAGGATGTTAAAAACAAGTTGATCGCTGGAGAAAACAAACTGCACAGAGACGCATTGTTCATGGGCCCGCTCTGTCATGAAGGAAAGGTCTGGGAAACAGGAGCTGTCTCCACTGAGGTTCCACATGATGCAAGCGGGCCAGATTCCACAGCATTGATAACATCATTGATTAAGAGCACTAGGAGGACCTGAGGGGAAACAAGCAGTCATTATACTAACTAGGCGGCTTTCCTATTTGTTCAAGCTGATGATGCACTTTCTGCAACAAAACACTTCATTTATCACATCTGCTGTATAAACCAGCTTTAACAAATTGCAGGTACCTCAAATTTATGTTGACTCGTTAATATTATGCATATATAAACACACACACACACACACACACAGAGTATATATTTAGAAAATATTTACATGAACATACATGTATATAATTATATTAACATAAATTATGTTATATATAAATCTATTTAATATAGAATCATAACCTATTTTTCTTATATATATATATATATATATATATATATATATATATGCACGTTTATTTGTAATAAATATACACAGTACACATGCATATGTTATATTCACAAAAACATTTATTTTGAATGTGTTTAATACGCATTACTTGATACGCCAAAATTCTATGCATTATGAGCAGGTTTGTGGGTGTGGACAGGAGTCGAGACTGTATTGCGGGAAGAAAGTTGAAAAAGAACAATATAGGAAGCTCAACTGAATATCATAACAATTGTGTGATTGACTGTTAGCAGTGTGGGGCCAGGGTGGGCCAAGCTTCTGATAGGGTGGGCCAGGCCGTACATATGTCATATGCTTAACTTTTAATGTTTGTAAAACTTCAACCTATCATGCAATACACTGATAAGAGTTGAACAATCCCTAAATTTGCAGATTAAAGACAAATCACTAGCTTGCTGGTGACAAGTCATCTCTACATGAGTACTTCATTGGTTCTGCCTCAAATTTGCTCTATAATAAAAATAAATGTCAAAAGTTATGGTACATGTGATTTTTTTTTTTTTTTTTTTTTTTTTATGAATGCACTTACAGTTATGTGTTTGGGAATCATAAATTGAATGTGTGTTCTTCTGAAGCACTATATTTGGTAGTTAATCAGAGTGATATATATGCTAAGAAATGCATCAACTACACACCCAAAACATGCATATGCAACCGCATAATTCATATAATGTACATTACATATAATGTAAGGCAAATTTGTGGTAAGCTGTATCACTTGTAACTTCATTCGCCATAATAAGCTTCTCATATATATATATATATTTTTTTTTTTTTCCTCTCTTACTCTATTATTACCAAATTATGCCAATTATTCCCCTCCCAAAAATGACAACCAGTGTGACCACTACTGCGTAAATCCCTAGCAAATTCCTTTGCCACTCCTTTGATTCGGTTTGATCTCCAGTTTTGACATTTTACAAAACCATTGCTTTGCATATGGATTTTCACAGAGGTCTTGTGGAAATTCCCCTTTCTGTCTGTCAGACTGTGTGTACAAATGATTGAGCGGTCAATGGGAAATTCAAATGTAGACGTATGTATGCGTGGGTGGATGGCAGCGCAGATGGATACATTTTTAATATTCCCCTTTTCCATGCAATATCACCCTTGTTGGTACAAAACGTGTTGCCAAATTGTCTCACTTTCTCACGCTTCAGTTGTCAAACCAGCTATAGTGGAAACAAAAAGTATAACACTTTACCTAATGCCTTTATGTATAATACATCATAATAATGCATTGTGATACATTATATCTTTGTATATATTTAAAATGCATAGTGTAACAATGGATTTATTAGTGTTATAATGTATTAACTGTGGTTAGGAATATTTATGTGAGTGCACAATATATTCATAATTAATGCATTAAAGCTATTATTATAATGCATTATACATGCAGGCAAAGTGTTACTACAAAAAGTATGACATCACAGGACTGCAAAGGAGGCTAAATAACATCCGTATCTCAAGGTCACCTTATCTCATAACAGACAGGTTAATGGGCATTATGCCAGCTCACTGTCCTTGTAAACACCAGTAAATCTGCAGCTCACTCGGGCAGTTTAAAAGAAAATCTGCAGATCAGATGCATTTATATTTATATTTTTGGTTACACTTTATTTATTTATATAGTCCATTTAGACATTCTACTAATTATAAGTCAACTAAATCTCATTAATCCACAACTACATGTCTACGAACTCTTATAGTAGACTGTTAGGGTAGGTTTAGGGGTGCACATTTTCAGATAGTTTGTAGTATGTTGTGGACTCATCAAAATAAAGTGTTAGGAGATATTGAGCAGACAGTCTACTCTAATGCAGTAATACTCTAATGACTGCTAGTTGACATGTAGTTGACAAATATCTAAAGTGGACCATCGAAATAAAGTGTTACCATTATATTTTATATATTCAGTACTGAAAAAAAAAAAGCATTTATTTAATAAATGGTATATGATCAAATGTAATGATACTTGGCTTACTGAAAATGTTTTTAATTGTTTTTAAACGGTTGCCTAATTCAAAATCCAACATGTATCAGCTAGACGTAACAGGCAGTGGTTGCATCATGTGAAAGAATGAAGGATTATATGATGTGGTTGTGATGTGACATTATAGGTCCTGGGCTGTTTTTCACTTCAGTTCATCCCTTTTGCCAAACCACACTTACGGAGAGCAGGCAGCACAGAATGAGTAAGTGAGATGTGACGCCAGACTGCACGGGTACATAGACGACAACTAAACAACATCACAGAAAACATCAGACAGGCAGATAAACTCAAAACCAATCGCTGTGGATTGCAAAACGTTCTGTACTCAGACGTAAGGCAGTTACAACGCCGAGGTCATGGGTTCTATTCCTGTGTCTGGATAAAATACTTAGAAATGCTGAATTATATTAAAACGTGATACAACCAACCTGATCTCATAAAAATGGGTATCTACTGCACGTTTCGCCCGCAATTTCAAAGAGAAACGTCCACTGTGACATATATAAACACATAGATATGAAGCTGGATATGTGTAATGATAACCTTCAAATCTCCAGCATATTAATATTGTTTTGAAGTCATAGCATGATATTCTTTAAGTATTCTTAAAAGTTTTACTGCCTCTAGTGTTCAGTTCTTGTGAAAACTGCGGTGATATGTACTTATTGGTACGTTTTTCTTGTCTTGCTATAAAAGCGCAGATACATTTATGCCAGGAGACCAGGTAGAATATAACAACAAATTAGTTTACATGCTTAAATTTTCCATAATTTAATATCTACAATACTACAATGTTTTCTCAGCTAATACTTGCATGTAGCACACAGCATATAGTCTAATTCATTCAATTACCAGTATTAATCGATTTAACGTCCTAATTAAACAAACACCAATAAGAATTAAAATGCAAGAGTTGGGCTAATAGCTGATGAAAGAAGACAATTTACAGCTAGAATTAGCATGCATCTTATAACAAATCTCAGTAGCTTCACGCTTGACCAGCAAGTTGAAATGCTAATGCGTATCATCATACACATGAACACATCTTACGCTACCAATAGGAACCATGTTATAAATTTCCCACCGTCACCCGATTTACCAAACACGAATGTTCCGAGGATTATCCGACTGGAATACACCCGGAATCTCTCGTTTCTCTCCCCAAATCCTCCCTGGCGTCTCTCTCCTATTCTGTATTCGCAGGGGAGCTTTAAAACCTCTCTTTCTTCCCTTTCACTTCTAATCTGCATTAGCATCCTTTACTGCGGGAAACACAATCGACCAGATACCTTCTTTTTTTGATCCGTCAGAATGACGGAAAACATTCAAAATGGTTTTAAAATTTGATAAACGACGGAAATGTTCGGTTAACACGACCTCTGAAGTAATGCGAATGTGCAGTTTTCCATTTTGCATGTTCGCATGTCAGTGCCAGATGCAAAGGGGGCCTTTGAGACAAGCTGGGGTTTTTGACTACTAAGAGAATTAAAATGAGGCTGTTATTGTTGTACTTACACACACGGCATTGCCAAAAGGTTCTTTCGGTGCCGTCAATAAACAGATTATGAACTTAAGCGCTCCACTTCTTCATACTGTCTTTTTCCCCCCTCTCTCTGCTGCGAGGGACAGAAGGCAGATGGAAAAGTGCCCCCTTTTAAAGTGTATTCTCAAATTGTTTTTCTTGGACAGGGCTTCCCAGTGCATGTGTGAACATTAAACATCAGTGGCAGGCCGGCTCTGATCCACTGGCACTGCTTGTCACTCCCAGCACTGGCAGGCCAGAGCGTCCCAATCAAGACGCGGTTCTTTTGGACCGCTCTCCCATGTGCGGTTAACCCAACGTTCCCTGGGCAACGCTCTTCTCAGCGGACAAACTGCCAGTCTCCCATGCCATTGCATAAGCTTTCCAATGCTCTGACGCAGACATGAACGCTAAATATGCAGTTCTGCTCTGACTTCCTCCGTCATACATCCCTGCACTGTCATTCATGCGCTCTCAAACACAGGCCTGGTTTGTTTCGCTGACTAATTGCATTAGGCAAATAAGTTTGGGTGAAGATTTCTAAGAGTATGTAATTACATATGAGCCCAACCAAAATGTAGTCAGTTAAACAAGGTAGCCAAAACAATAACCCTTCAAGACAGCCATGATATATAAATCAACAAACAACTTGGAAAAATTGTTTCCGAAAACGGAACATTCTGTCATTATTTACTTCATGCAACTCTGAATCCATATTTCTTTCCAACCTGCATGGAAAACGCACCAATTATTATTTGAATTGATTTATTTAAACAAAAAAGTGACATGAGGGTGAATAAATGATGAATTTGCAGTCGCACTTTATTTTAAGGTCCAGTTATAAGATAGTTATGGTTAGTTGTAGAGGTAGCATTAGGATCAGAGACTATACAACATATTTCCATGCTATACTGTTACTAAAATGGTAATATTCTGGGGGGAAACATGGCAGTTCATGTCCAAAATTGTAATTCTTGTTAATTAATACTAATAATACAATAATTTACCATCCTTTTTTTTTTAAGACTAACATTTCAATGGACCAAGTCACCAGTTTAGTTGAGGGGCCACACACACGATGAAGTCATGAGAAACTAATGCTTAGTTAATGATGACTACTAGATTTTGATATGAACAGAATTCACATGCTATGTGCTGTGAATGTGTTAATGTTTGACGTTAATTGATAGACTGCTCTGACTTTTCTTTCATTCTCCTTCTTTCTTGTGAACAAAGAAACATCATGATCATCCGTAATAAATCATAAATCATGATGATGTACCCATCTTTGTTAATGTCTTAATTAATGTATCGTTCATCCTGAAAGACTCTGAACTCATGTTAGATATTAATGCATGAAGTAAGGTATAATTCATGCATTAATTTATGCATGAATTCATAGTAATTTATGTACCCTTACCGCAAAGTGTTACCTAACTTTATAATAATTTGTATCATCTCATAAAATTTATATGAACAGTTTTAATGTGTTGTGGAGCCAGCAAAATAAAGTGTTAGTAGATATTAGTCAGACAGTTTACTAATACTCTAATGACTGCTAATTGACATGCAGTTGCAAAGTTACTTACTGTTATATATATATATATATTATTAAATAGTATCAGTTTGAGTATTATGATGGTATCCTTTAAACAGCTGATGATAAGTAACTCTCCATCTACATGTCAAGTAGCTCATTATAGTATTAGTAGTGTTCTTTCTAAATATGCTAACACTTTATTTTGATGGTTCCTCAAGAGACATATTGAGTATTAGATACTATGCAAGTATGTGAATATTCTACCTAACCTAAATAACTCCAGGGTGGGTGTACCCATTAATACTGGTTTATTTAATAAACATTGCATTTTTTTAATTTTTTCAACTAGTTAATATTGAGAATTGGGCCCTATACTAAAGCGTTACCGAATTTTACATTTTAGGTGAACTGTCCCTTTAAGGAATGCCAAAGCTACAGACCTGACTTAAAAAGAAGATGCTAATCAGTCCCACAGAGAGAAAGAGAGAGGGACAGGAAAAGAGAGAGGATATGGAGTGCTAAAACGAGATCGGATAAAGCCATACAAACCCGCAGAGCGGCCGAGGTTAAAAGAGTTAGAAAAACATTGCACTGACTCTAGGTGAGTGTCTTTATTAAAGGCTGCTGAGCGTCTACAGAAAGAACCTGGCAGCCGTCCATCACGACAACAATTCATGATGGTCACTGAAAAAAGGCATGAGTGGGAATGCAATTACAGCAGGAATTTTTCAATCTTTCACTGTCTGGGATTCAGGATTCTGCTGTGGAGCATTTTATTAAAAATAGTGATTGTTTGTGAGCTTATCACTGCTTTACAACTTAGAATAGATGACAATGAGGTTTATAACGCCAGAGAAATCTAATGGTTAGGATATCTATTTATCTCAGTTAGGGATGCTACAACAAGTCATTAAATCAAATATAATCAATAGAGAAATTAATTTACAGTGAATTTTATTTGGAAAATCTCCACCAGAAACACTTTACAGTAGTGATAACGTATTTCTATGGACAAAACTAATAGCAGATAGCTGCAGTGCATGTTGTGAAAGTGCATGACCCAGCTCATCTTAAACATGAAAAATCTTTTATATTAAGCACTTCAAACAAAAGCGTGTCATTTACGACGGCTGCTATGTTCTTTAATAGATTAATTCATTTGAGATATGTTTTTCTCAGTGCATAACATTTAACATTATATCCTGATATGTAAATATTTGAAAGTAATGTGAATAGTTCAAATGGTGTAATAGACTGGGAGTGCAAAAAGACTGCTGTTAAATATGAATGACGGCACCCATTCACTGCAGAGGATCTATTGGTGAGCAAATGATGGAATACATAAAATCGGTTTTGATGAATAAATATGAATCTACATCTTGATGACCTAAAGGTGTCAACATTTTCAGCAACTGCAAATTTTTGGATAAACTAAAGATGCATACATTACTGACATAATTAGTCACTCTTTCCCATGTAACAAAATTAGGTTATTAGCTTATAAAACAAATTTGTGATTATAGTGTAACATTCTTTAAACATTACCAAAATATGTCTTGCGCAATTCTACTAACTTTATTTCCACCCAAATGTAACGTTATTTAAATGTCCATTGTTAATATTCTCAGAACATGTTCTTCTTGTGATTAGAATGATATTTAAAGGTTACAAAAACATTTTTTGGAATGCTAAAGCACAAATCATGATGACGTTCTGAGAATGTTCTCTCAATGTTACAACTATGTGTAAGAAATATTAATAATGTTTTAAGATCATTCATTAATTTAAAGTTCCCCTATTATTTTTTTTTATTTTTTTTTTTATGATCTTTGTGTTACACAGCTCTAATCTGAAGTTACTCTCTCTCAAAAGAAAGAGTCAACTCTGATAAAATTGCAACCCTTAGCACAATTAGCACAATGCAATTTCTCAGAGTATATTAAAATGTATTGCAAGTACAGCATAATCCACTTCATATCATCCATTTAACTTTTTCCTCAACCTTTTGAGGGATGTAAGCGGGACACTCCAGCGGGGCGGAAGATAGCCGACCGTTCAGTGCTCTGGCTGAACCTCACATGGTGTTTTGGTTACAGCAAACGTGCCTGTCCCATGGAAACTCTCAGATGAGGAGCCACTCGGCCCGGCTCCAATCATGCCTGAACCACTGCTCCCACTTTTCACAGCGAATGAGGAGAAAACCATGCGTGCAGCTGTTCCCCGGGAGCGGACAGAGGGAAATGGAGGGAGACGGCACTTGTCTTGCTGTAATATAGGGCAGATAAAGCCAAAGTCCGATGGTTTTCCGCTCCCCTCACTCCAGCACACCTCTAAAAGTTTCCGAAAGTGCCTACCCTCGGCGCTGTAAAGAAGTCATGTTATTTATCCGCAGGTGAGGTGATGCCAAGGATAAAGCCCTGCGGCACATGGAACACGAGGAATCGGAACAAGTTTCCATTTCTTGACTTGATCTTCACCCTAACTGCTGCACATGTCTTGAGGGAACTCATAAGTAAGCGCTGGCACAGATTCCACTCCGTTGTGTATATTTGGGCACTCATCTGAAAATATACATGGCGGCGATGCTTGGCATGTCATTTCTGACCACATATTGACATACTATGACATGACTGAGGTCAGCGCCTAATCAGATACGAAGAGGAAGGTTTCTGATTACACCTGATAGTCTTTTCCTCCGAACGAGGGACTAATTAGCGAGCGTGTGGCTTTATCGTTCCTAACACTGGCTGTGTTTATTTCTCTGCGCGGAGGAGTGACTTTGCTTCGGTTTTCAGTCTCTTTGGTCCTCTGTATCTCAGTGTCTTGTTTAGGAATCGGATGAAAGTGGGGCGTTCCATTTCATCGCGCTCCAAGTCAGACTAATGCAAACAAACGGACGGCTCGTGCTTGTATAAACTGCAACAGGAGGGATCTGGGTAGGGTTGCACCACTTGAAATGAAAATGAAAATTTGTTGACAATTTTCTCACCCTAAAGCCTAAAGATGATCATGTTTGTCCACAATAACGCTTCTTCCAGTAAAAAACTCAGTAGTGATTTATTTTACGGTTACACCTATCAGTTGTTTATTAGTATGCATATTACTAGAATTATTATTTGTGCAAATAAGCATCCATAATAACTTTCTTCCAGTAAAAAAAGTCTGTAATATTTTATTTTACAGTTATGCATATTACTAGAATATTAGCCATTTATTAGTGCTAATTATTATTATTAGTAGTAGTATTATAGTATAATTAGTTTATTATAAGTGCTAAGAAGCATCCATAATAACCTTGTTCCAGTAAAAAAGTCTGTAATATTTATTTTACAGTTATATCATCTATTATATACTTATTAGCATGCATATTACCAGAATATTAGCCATTTATTAGTGCTATTTAATGCCTACACAACCTTATTCTACATCTCCAATCAAATTGTGATTCTGATGGCACCCATTCACTGCAGAGCATCCATTGGCGAGCAAGTGATCCAACGCCATAACTGCTCCATTCTGAAGGCAGAAGTTTAACAGCGAGTCCAGCATCTAACATTGCGATAAACAGGAATGCATTCAGGATTCAAGCACATACCTGAAACCCTCGCAATCCAGAGTCGGTACAAATTGTGCCGCTCTAACCGCAGGAAGCCATAGAAATTCCTTGGCCAACACTGAGGCCAGAGTCACCTAAGCCACCTCACCCATAATAATCATGAAAACACTCCCATTAAGCAGTACCAGACCACATTCAATCCTCCTTCTCTTACACAGACTAGACAGAGCAGTGTAATATCAGAAAGGCAGATAGGATCTCTGGATCTTTGCTGTGTTTTGACTCCACTCTAAACACTGGCTCAGGTTTGCATGCTTCTCACCGGACTTCCACGCCGTGTTTGTTTGGTCAGCGTAGCACCCTACGTACCCACTGCAAAACACACAGGCTCACACGCCATCTTTAAGATGCTTATCAAGTTTGTGGAAGTTCAGGATGGGAGCAAAACATGAGTACTTATATGAAAAGGGGAGCTGGGAGACTTTTGATGAATTTATGAGAGTACGGAAAGTATTCAGACCCCCTTATTTTTTTACATTTTTTGTTATATTGCAGCCATTTGCTAAAAATCATTTAAGCTCATTTTTTTCCCCTTGTTAATGTACATTTTGACAGAAAAACACAGAACTGTTGACATTTTTGCAGATTTATTAAAAAAAAAACTGAAATATCACATGGTCTTAAGTATTCAGACCCTTTGCTGTGACACTCATATATTTAACTCAGGTGCTGTC
>JAUCMS010000059.1:1017179-1032413 GCA_032357445.1 Enteromius radiatus
CATCCAACCTGACAGAACTGGAGAGGATCTGCAAGGAGGAATGGCAGAGGATCCCCAAATCCAGGAGTGAAAAACTCTTTCCCAAAAAGACTCATGGCTGTATTCGATCAAACGGGTACTTTACTAAATACTGAGCAAAGGGTCTGAATACTTACGACCGTGTGATATTTTTTAAATATTTCATATCTAGACAGAATTATTAACTTTTAACAATTATTTGTGTACATTTATATTTTAATTTCCTCATCATGAAAGTTGCTAATCTTGAATTGTGCAAGGATGAATGACACATCAAGTGAAACTAGATATTTATTTACATTTACATTAAAATAATACAGTTTTTTTTTTAGTTTTTACTTTTAACTGAAATATTTAAGTGCTTTAATAAACATATGATGATTTTTTTTTTTCTTCCACTGCTAACTAAACATAAAGGAAAGTAAAATTACGAAAAGATAACTCAAAGCTATTTTCTGTGGAAATCAACTTCTGTCTCAAACGCTGTGGATGGAGCTTAAACCCGGAAGCCAGAACATTCCTCTGAAGCACTAATCATGGTAAGAATGCTGTAAACGGGTAAGATGGCTTCAGATTACACACTCGGCCCTGAGCCGCTGCACACAGACCGTAAAACACTCAGAGCACCAGTGTCTTTCTGTATGAGCTTTCCCACAATCCTGCCTAATCTCACACCCACTGTGCCAATCCATCATGAACATCAGCCTTCCACAGAAACACCTACAGCCCTGCCAACACAGACCGAGTCTGATGAAAGACAGCGGCAATAATTAATCAGCTCCAGAAAGTGTCCTATTTATCACCTTATCAGATAAAAAGGTACATTTTATTTTGGTAGTCCACTTTAGACAGTCTACTAACTATAAGTAACTTTGTAACTACATGTGAACTAACTCTCAGAGTAGACTGTTAGGGTAGGTTTAGTGTTAGTAGAATAAGTTGACATGTACTTCTCAAAACAGTCTACTAATACTTAAGTTACAAAGTTACTTGCTAATAATAGACTGTCTAAAGCCGACAAAAGAAAAGTGCTACAAAAAAGAAAAACATTCCAAGGGTTTTTGTATGTTTTTTTAAATACATTGATTCAGTTATGATGCAGTAAACTGATGAAAAGTGACAGTAGAGACATTTATCATTTTCTAGTACATGATTTACAATTATCAAACAGTAGAAAAATAAAATGTAATACGTTTTCTGCAAAAATAAAAAAAAAAATTGGGCAGCGCAACTGTTTTCAATATTGATAATAATAAGAATTGTTTCTTGATCAGCAAATCAGCATATTAGACTGATTTCTGAAGGGTCATGTGACACTAAAGACTAAATAATATGCTAAAAAAATCAAGTTTTGATCAAAGGAATAAATTATGTTTTAATATATATTCATATGGAAAGCAGTTATTTCAAATTGTAATTGTAAACTATTATGAAACAATAGCAGCCAATCAAATAATATTCCTCTTTAGAAGCAGAATTTCAGACCAATGAGATGTCAAAGTGGGCGGGGCTAACTAGCAAAAACAAATCATGTCTGTTAAGGACAAAATATTGCAGCGCAAATTGTTGCTAATTAAAAAACAGCAAGGTCATAATTATTATGATTGCATCCATAACTCATCACCAAGCTACAGCTAAAATATATTCAGTCTCTTGTGGCTTATTTCTTATGTTATACTTAACGTGAGAACAGAGACGTTTTACACCAGCTTTCCATATACCAGAACGGACTGCAGATCTGAAAAGCAGAACGTCTGGAAAAAACGTCCAGAGTATCGCAGACATAACTCACTATGAAACTTACGCCTGAAATATTTGGACTCTGAATGCATCCAAAAATTCCCAGTCTGACTGTGAAGACTCGCACCATCCAAACAAACACCACAGCTCCCCAACCTTTCCAACCAAACAACGGCAAATCTATAAAATCTCATGTGTCTCAGGAGGTTACGCAGGCTTCGAAAACCCAAAGACAGTGATGTGATCTTCCTGATCATCTCACGCCGGCCAACTCTCAGTAATCACTATGCAAATGCAGTCCAATTACCACCCAGACCGCGCGAGTGTGTTTGTCACATAAAAAAACCTCATTATGAGAAAAGTTTCCAGTCAAGTGAGAGCATTTGATTACAGCTTTGTTTTACGACTGAGCTGAAGTACAGGAAAACACTGCTGGCTGAAACCTTCTCATCCTGCTCGAGATTCAGTTCAGTTTCGCATTAATGTAGGATCTGCCAAAAGGTCAATGAGTTTCTGATCATTCTGCCGATCTAAGAAAAATACAAGCGTCACGTGAATTCGGGTGAAACGCAGTATTGATGATCTCGGGCAGTCCTTTAGTGATGTGGTTATGAAACACATCCTTTCCTGAGGCCTAGAAACAACGGCTAGTTCCCTTTGTCAAAGTTATGGGGGGAAAACACAAGCGAGCGACGCTATGCTCTGCTGGTTTAAAGCTACGAGGAAAAATGCACATATATTTGAAGTTTGATCCAATGATTAGGGCAAACCTAAAAATGATCATTTACATCATTCTTATTACATCATTATAAAAACACCTTCTGCAGAGTGCTGCATTATATAAAGATGGAACAGCAATAAATGAAATAAAAATTATAAATGTGGATGAGGTGAACAATTGACTAATAATAAATAAACTAATAGATGCGTGTTCGTGTGTGTGTGTATGTTTGAGCACAGTAATACAATATTATATTTAGAGAATAATATTTCTATACATACAGTAGATAGATAGATAGATTACATTCAAATAAAAGCTATTATAAAATAAAATAAAAATGAACAACATATAAATGTATATAAAATAAATATACTAAAACATTTTAATATAAAAGATAAAATATTAGAATACATTTGATTAAATGCATTAAAATGTAAAAAAATAGATAAATATAAATTTTCAAATATATTTGCATTTAAAATAAATTAATGGTGAAATGATTTGAAGATATAATTAATTTAAAATAAAATTTTCAAATATATTATACATATTTATTAATGTATGCAAATGATTTTTATGAAGTATTAAGGACAACTTAATCATTTAAATAGTTTCTTTTCTTTTTCAATGTCATATCATTTAAAGTTTATTATTCAGATTTTAAATGATAGATAGATAAAATGTTTCAAATGTAAAAGATGTAATATAAAAGATAACATCTTAGAATGCATTTAATGTAAATGCATTAAAACATGTAAATGTAGCTTGGACAACATAAATATATTTAAATTTAAAATAAATTAATGATGAAGTGATGTGAAGATATTAGTCATTTATAATTGATTTTTCCTAAATATAATGCATATTCATTTATTTAAGCAAATTTTATCAAGTATTAAGAACAACTTAATCTTTTTATTTATTTATTTATTTTTTAATTTAACTTTGATTTATTGTAATTTATTTTGTAATGTCATATTCTTTTAAATTGTAAATATGTGCTTGTTCATGCGCACACATATATCTTCAGGTCGGTTCCTGCCTCTAAATCCAGATTTAATCCTCACCTTTGACATAAGACCAAATCCATCACACTTAGAATCAAATCTGATTATTTGTGCATTAATAAATGAGGCCTCAGATCTGAACAAACCAAAAGCCAAACAGCGGTGATTGTTCATTACAGAAGGAAAGGAAACACGAAAGCAGCATCTGACCACAAATACACAAGCTCTGAAAAAACACACACATGACAATAAAGAGCATTGTTTTCATGAGAAACATGACACCTTTGTTCTGGAAAGTTTGTTTTCTTGATGAAGAACTAAAAGCGAAGGGGAAGAGGTCACACCTGGCCGCTGGAGGTTAACAGGTACTGCTGTCTCACTGCAGTCTGCTTTTATACTTCAACTATTGTCCCCCACACTTTTATTTCTGCTTGTCTTCTGTTGAGTAGCAGTAGTACACATAATTGCTCTCTGCCTCCTGCCCTCTCTCTGCGGTGGCACTGCAGTAAAACTCCTCTTTACTGTTTTATTTACTTTCTTTCAGCAATAACTCGACCCCAAGGCCTCTGCTCAGAGGCGCACTTATAAAACGAGAGAGTACTAGCCTCGATCCGGAGCGTTTATGAGCACAGATCAGCACAAAAATATTCACAATTCATGACGTTTGCCAAGTACACAAATAAATATAAGTGCATACAAGCTATTATAAAATAAAAAATAAATAAATAAAAATACAAAATTATATATATAGAAAAAAAATCTAAATATAAAAGATACAATCTTAAAATACATTTGGTGTAAAACATTTAAATGTAGTTTGGACAACATAAATATATTTAAATATAAAATAAATTAATGGTGAAATTATTTGGAGATATAATAATTAATTTATAATCAAATTTGCATAAATATAATGCATATTCATCAATTTATGCAAACGATTTTTATTAAGTATTAAAAACGACTTCATTGTAATTTTATTTTATTTTGCAATGCTATATCCTAACAATCCTATAGTTTATTATTTAGATTTAACATTTTTTTAAATTAATAATTAATTAATACATTCATTCATTTTTTATTTATTTGACCACAATTTTTGGTCAAACCCATTTTAAATGTATTTTTAAGAAAGAAAAACTAAGAAATCTTACTTTTTTTTTTTTTGTAGTAAACAGTACGGCTTAAGGTTTTTTGTTTTTTCTTGTAATTGAATCGGCACTAAAATATGTTACAAGATAATGTCGGACAAGATTAAAAGTATATCGATTTTTATTTAGATTTAAAAGAGGAAAAAAATAAATAAAAGTTTGGACAAAAACAAGAGTTTGACCATGAAAAAATTATGAACTTTTAAAATGATGTCAACATTTTGTTTATTCACACTTATTTTAATAAACATATAAATGCATACACACTTCTTCAGTGGGATTAAATAAGACATGTGTAATGGAAAGATGTAATTCAAGATAAAAGATGAAATCTTACTATTTTTTATGTGTTTCGTGGGTGTCTCTAACTTAGTCCTTATCAGCAATCTGCCCCTGCATGAAGAAAAACATAGACAGAAAAGTTTGTAAAAGAGCAGAAACCCTTCAGAAAGGCTCTTGAACATCCGCTGAGTTTAACATGCTGGACATCTGCTCTCTGTAGGAGGAGGCTGTGTGCTTTCAGAAGTGATTCAGGGTTAAAACACAAAACGACCTTGAATATACAACACAATCACTTTTCCACTCTCGCTGATAGTTAAGTAAACTCTCTTATCGCTGCTCTGAGTCATTATATCATTATCATTGACTGCAGTCAGGGCATTGCCTCATTATGAAGGCAGGTCAGTCTGTTTGTGTGCTCTGAGTCTCCAGATTTAGGATGCTGTATTTTGTTAAAATATATATATATATTCCGACAATTTGTTTATATTTTGTCACGACTTAATCCTTCAAAAATATATTTACATTAATATGTATAAAATTTTTATTATATAATTTATATTTTTATTATATTTTGGAACCATTATTAATTTTTTTTTTTTTTTTGCTTTACATTTAATAATTTTTAAATATATTACAATATATTGTCAAATATCATATATCATAATAATATATTTCCCTAAGATGTATTGTTTACAGCACAGAAGGTTAAAGTAAATATGCAAAAAATAAATAAATAAATAAATATATATATATATATATATATATATAGTACTGTCAAATGTATATTGTGTATTTTTATTTTATTTTTATGTATATTAATAAAAATGCATGCATGTATTAAAAGAAAATATGGTATGTCTATATATTAAATATATTTGTAAATAATATAAATTGTAATAATAAATGTATAAATAAATATACATGTAAATATTTGATATATATATACTGAATGTGTGAGTTTTTATATATACATAGTAAATAAACACAATACACATATAGTATAGTATGTAAACAAAAACATTAATTTTGAATGTGATTCATTGTGATTCATCGTTTTACAGCAGTATATATATATGTACACACGCGTGCGAGTCATTCTGATGTGGCAGTTCTCACTTTAGTCTTATTAGGAACGATAAAAAAGTAAGTTGCGGTCACTAAAAAGCCCATGTTCCTCATTGAGCCTGAATTTATAAGCCTGGAAGTGTTTCAGTGAGAGTGATTCTGAGCCGGCGGCTTGAACAATATAGTTTTGTCTGTCCCTGTTGAATAAGCATCACTCTTCCTGCTACAGTGCTGCCCAATGAAAATACAGGCCAGTGACGTCTTCCTGACCCTGATGATGTCACCTCATTACAGAGCCTGATTGGCTTTTATAGATGTTTGCTTTCTGCGACTGCTCCAGATATTTCTTTTATAGACAACAGTCGTCTGACGTCATGGCTTACGTGAGCTCAGGATGATAACTCAGCTTTCTGGATGGAGAGAAGGTCCAGGAAGTTGGAAAAGGAGTGTAAAATGCATAATGCGTAATTAAAGCCGATAATTAGGAATGATTAAATAAATGTGCAGCAAGAGTGAGATCCAAAGTCTCAGACCACCGCAGGAACACACACAAACACACACACACACACACACACCGATGTGTTCAAAGAAAACACATAATCCCACATCCTTTCAAAAGAGATCAAAAATCCAGCCACATTCAAGCCGATTGAACTCCAACAGTTTGTTTTTAACTAAACGAGCACAAAAATGGCTGCTTGTCCGTCCGAGCCAAACAAAGACGGTCTGGTCCTGAGTGAGTCACTTCCCTCCGGCTTCAGTCTAAACAAATCTAACAAACAAATGAGATATTGCCTGAAATGACACTGATTTGAGAGATAAAAATATCAAACCTGTGGGCACGACTAACGCTTCAGTCTGATGGGAACTGATAAAGAAACTAGAGTTCACACAGAGGTCTGTCTGTCTGCTGCTCAAGAGTTTCTTAAATTTGAAAAGAGTATTTGGTAACACTTCATCTGAAGGTGTCATAATCCAGAGTAATCAGCTAATTAGGTACTTATAGCAGTAGCTGTTGAACTTACATGAAATAAAATGTATTTATCATGTAACTAAGTTACGGAAGAGTTTGTAATGATGTAGATGTAACAGACAGCTACTGTTACGCATTTGTTACACACCGAGTCTGTTACAGATACTTACACTTAAGTACATTCTTCATACACTTTAAGTAGCTTATGTCTGTGTTCTTGAATTTATAAGTATGTTGTATAAAGTCTGTAACACATATGTGACAATCTTTAGGTTACATAAGTATCTGTGTAACAGACTCGGTGTGTAACAAATGTGTAACACTACATCTCCATCATTACAAACTCTTCCGTAACTTAGTTACACGATAAATACATTTTGTTTTATGCAAGTACAACAGCTACTGCTAAGTACGTATTATGGACACCTTAAAATAAAGTGTTACTGAGTATTTTATCTGATTATTAAAAAAAAATACAGTAAAACAGATTTAAAAATGTAATTTATCAAAGCCGAATATGCTGTTACACCGCATGTCTGTTGTATTGGTCTGTCACTGTTTAGTTTTGATTACACTTTCTCGTCTTCCTGTTTTTCCTTATTTGTTTCTGTTCCGTTTCTTGTTTAGTTAATTAGTTATCCATTCCACCTGTGAGTGTTTTTCCCTGTTTAAAAGCCCGTTCTGTTTCGCCTTGTGTTGTCGGCTTTTAAAGTGCCCCTATTATGCCATTTTAAAGGTGGCTAGTATTGTTTTATGAGTCTCTTAAAACAGCTTTACATGTATGCAAGGTCAAAAAACACTTTAGTTTTCTCAAAAAATAGATTTAATTTTACCCCATTTCTAAATGTTTCGTAAACGACTCGTGTGAAGCAGTTTGAAGACTCAGTTTGTCTAAACCCCGCCTTCCCGTGAGCCCTCACTGTGATTGGTCAGATGGCGCAGTCCTATATGATTGGTCCACCACTCTACAGAGCTACCAAAACTACCGTGGACAGTGCTTTTGTAAGCGAATCGGGCACAACTCCACATAATGAACTGCATCGTTTATCATTACTTAGGCCACATTTACACATAGCCAGGTATTTGGAGAAATGAATATTTCCTCCCCTCCGTTTTCAGTAATAACATTGTGCACACAACATCATTTTCAAAAAACTTGTCATTTATATCAACCCGCATAAATACCCCGTCGAGCGCGATAATAACTATGTAACGTTAAATAGGGCGCTCAGGGAAATACCTGCGTCTTCCCTTCGTGTAAACGGGGCCTTAAACTAATGATGAGACAGACAATCATCAGTAAAGCAGTCATCAGTAAAATGACAACAAGAGACTGTACTGCTGAGGTGTTGTTGAAAAAATGAATGTTAATCACTCATTCGTAGATTCATCTTTCGGAAGGGCATATAAAACAAATGAACTCTCACAGGATACAGCGTCTTCTTCACATGATGTAAATATTAGGTTCAAATATGTGCTCTTTAAGTACTAATATGTACCTTTAAGGCAAACATGTCCCTTTTGTACCTTCATTTCAGTTCTTCCTCAGGAGCTCTATCAGGGAAAAGCGAACTGTGGAAAATGTAGCTTGTAGAAATCCTCAGAAAGTCTGCGAAGGGTCCGTGGGCGAGAACTGGCTTGTGCAGATTCCTGGCAGAAACCCTGCTGAACAAAAACACACGAAAAGGATATTTCACATTCGACTAGCGAGCGATGTCCCTGAAGAAGTGTTTTCTAGCATCAGCACCCACTCCTAGTGAGGTGTGTCTCTACATTCACACACAGCTGTGACCCCTGCACACTGAAGGTCCTTCTGCTCACCTGCTCGTTCAGTTTCCATCAACATAATGATGTAATTGGCCCACTGACCCCAAAATTAACCTTTGACCCATGCTGCCTGACATAACGGAACCATCACCTGAAATCCCATGACCTTCTTCTTAGCCAGGAAGTGATGTTTCTATTTTAGGAGGCCAAATGAGGTCAAGATGTTTTCTTGATACTGATTTAAAAGAATAGTTGACCTTTTGGTTTGTTTGTTTTTGTATCTGTTTACTGACTCTAATGCCGTTCCAAAAACAGTGATTTTTGCATTGCCTAGTAGAAAGACTGACATTGTATTTTCTTTATAAAAAATACTATTTTATTTTATTTATTTAGTGAAGTACAAATAAAATTATATGTATTTTTAACATAACCTAAAGTGCAGTAAATAGAAAGAGGTGTTTAAAAAATCCCTAACTCTAACCCATCAAAATAAAAAAGCAAAAACGTTTTTGACTAAGTACTGCAATTTATTATATATATATATATATATATTAGAAAGAAATGGAGCAAGGATCTTATTTGGAAAATCTCTGAAATAACTGAATGAACTTTTTGATTCCCTGGTGGACTTCTTAGAAGCGACTTGTGGATCAAATGACAAAATGGAGCAAGAGGACAATCCGAGCAATTTCAGGGTCTTGCTGATAATAATTCAGGCAGCGTCAGCTTTCCGGCATGAATTTCAGCAGAGCACGACAAACAAAGCTTTCTTTGAACAGAGTTAGAGAGAAATATCTCAGTCTTCGTTTGTATAATCAGAGCTTGCTCTCAGCTAGACTCAACTTTGAAAGTTGCAAAACAAAATAAATAAATAAATACAAATTTGTAATAATAATAATAATAATAGGAAATATATCAAATATGAAAAAGTGTTTTAAGTTAAAGAAATAAAGATAAACTGTAAATTGTAAAACAAAAAAAAAGGAAATAAAACATAATAATAATAATAAAAACTAAATGTAAAAATAATAATGATAATTGGAAATATAAAACTATTTTAAAAATTAAGTAAAAAAAAAACATGAAAAAGAACAAAATAAATGTATTAAAATAAAAATAATGTTGATGATGATACTTCATTACCCGAGTAGTATCCGCTTTTTAGCATAAAATTCAGCCTCCATTATTATATTCACAGAGGTCAGGATCCCGAATGCTCATTGTTTGCTGTGTGTGTTTAGTTTTTTTTGTTGTTGTTTGTTTTTTTAATAGCAGTGGCCATTGCATCGCTGTACACTGCCTCTCTCAGAAAAACACCTCCACGCAGGAGGGCGGAACGGATGGATTATGGGATTTATCCAGGAGTCATTTCTTACCGAGTAACAGGACTCCGTGGCAGGCGGACAGGCCAAATTGCAGAGAGGTAGATGCTAAACGCTGGAAAATTAGGGAGGGGTAACACTATCTACCCACTTACAAATGTCCGATAATCCAGTACATGTGCAGGCCACTGAGAAGATACTCTCCCTTTTAAGCCCTCTTGTCAGTCCCAGCAGATCTTACAGCATTTGGCATGGAGCACAAAGTCACATGCAATTAAATTCACTACCCTGACAAAGCCTCTCTGGGGACGAGGGAACCACAAAACTGGGAAACTCCTATTTGTTTGGTTGGAAGCGAGCGATGCAAGCCACGGTGATGCAGCAGAAGTGAGCATTAGCCGTTTTAATCCAGGCTTTAAGTGCTGGCCCTTCTTACATCTGCAAGTGGAGGATAAAATCACAGATAGCTGATGGCTGACTGCATCTCTTCATTAATCAAAGGCCTCTGACGTCAATCACATGCAGTAATACCATCCAACAAAGAGAGAGCATCAATCTGCAATCATTAAAAAGCCATGCTTATATAATGATTTACGATACTCGTCTGAAATAAAGTATGATAACACTTCTGCTTGCTCTGTTACAGATTATTATGGTGTGGGATGAAACTAAATAGAGGTTTGGCGTCCCGTGAGGCTTATTTTTATGCAAATGTTGGTCAAATAAGCCTTGCATGTTCACTGCGGTTACGGTTTGCTTTGAATATTGTGTGTTTTTGTGAGCATTTGTTTTCACAAGTATTTCTTTAGGTGTATGTTTGTGTAGACTCTGATAATTACAATATTAATAAATGTACTGCACCTTTTATGCATGCACAGACACACAGACCGTTTCAAAATATATTTATAACATAAAACCTGCATGCCGTCTCGCTTTAAAAGCAATTTTGTGAATTCAGTTTGCATTAAACCAACATTTGTATTATGATTTGTTTTTATTTTAGAAGCTGTCAGTACATTATCTATGCAAACATATGAAAATATGCTAGCATTATACATTTATGGTCTTGCACATTCACTCGGCTAAGCACACAAGGCTTTGAAAATGCTTATTTAATAAATATATAAATAAATAAACTAACTAACAAAATTAACAAATAAAAAAAAAAATACAAAAATTAACAAACTAAAAAAAAAATATATATATATGTAAAAAAAGTAAGTGAATAAATAAATGTTAAATAAATAAAATAAAACAATACAATAAAAAATATTTTTATGAATTGTCTTTTGTTTAAACCAACCATCTTGTACTATATATATATATATATTTTTTTTTTTAATACTATTAATATATTTTCTATGCAACCATATGAACCTAGTTAGTACCATTATTTATTAAATTAATAAAAAAATAACAAAAAAACGAAAAATAATTTAATAATTAAAAAATGAAATATAAAAAAAGATAGGTACATGAAGATGAAATGTAAAAAAAATAATAAATAAAAATATATATATAATTATATTTTTATATAAAATAAATGTATTTATTGAATAAATAAATGCTAAAATCTTAATTGAAATAAAAACTAGGAATGTTATATATTCTATTTTGCACAAATCATCACTTATACTATAACTTATTTTTGTTTTGAACACTTGAGTATGAAAATATATGCTAGAGCCTGTTAGTACAATAAAAAATAAATAAATAAATAAAAAGAAAAAAAAAACAATTTCTTCGTCTTTATGCAGTTTCTTGCCCTTGCACTCACACCCTGAAAACACAAGCACTAACACTGCTCTATATTTATAATGTCATCACTTTGTCATTGTACATGATCTTCACCAAAATACATCAAGTCCTGTCTGTTTTAGTTTTTGCAGCATGATTTAATTCGTCTGCCACCTAAAAGTCAAAAATACAAGCGCACTTATTAGTGAAGACGCCTCTGACGCCACAGCGCTGGAATATTCTCGGGTGTCCTCCTCAAACTTGAAAGCGACTAAACAGTGAAAAACAACAGCTCCTGTCCGGCCCGAGGGGAAAGTCTGTCTCTGTTTTGTTTTCCGTGAGCCAGGTGAAGAAAGAGGGCTAAATGGGAGTCATAATTTCCCGCCGGCGACAACGGAGAAGTGTGTCACGAGTGATGACAGCGGCCACTACGTCCTCAAGAAAACCAAAAGAGCTGCTCAGACGTGTGATGAACGAGGAACAGAAGCAGATCTGGTCAGTGTACGTATGTCCAGCTCATTCATTACTGAGGGACATTTCCACACTAAACTACATGAGCACTGACTGCTCTGTTTATACCTATATATATATATACTAACCAGTCAAAAAGAAGTTTTGATATATTTGCAGTTGGATATGTCAGCGGTTTCTTCAGTTCAGTGACTCCTGAATCAGTTCGTTCATCACAGGATCAGATATGCTGCTGTTCTGATTCATTTCGAGAGTGAGTGACTGTCGGGCATCGTTCGAACGAGTTTTGATCGAGTCACTTGTAGATCTGTGATGCTCGAGCCGTGAACTGATTCAGACGATTCAGTCCGAGTTGGTGAACTGATTCATCCAGTTCACAAAAAAAGAATCTGTTTGAAAGAATGATTTGCTCATGAACTGGATATAATTCACGACCATTTATTTGAAGCTCTAGATAACAGGTAATAATGTTGTAAATCAACATTATGCATTATGATCACAACATATCACCAAGAGGCACATGCATTCATTTTATATTCCTTGATATGTTTTTTTCGATTCTCAAAGTGACTGTCAGGAGTCTGAAAGATAGCTTTGATTGAGTCACTTGTATTTCTGTGCTGCTTGAGCCGTGAACTGATTCAGATGATTCAGATTTGGTGAACTGATTCATCCAGTTCATTACAAAGAATCTGTTTAAAAGAATGATTCGATTCTGAACTGAATCTTCTCACCTGAATCTCGGATGGCCTGAGAGGGAGTAGATTAACAGCGAAGATTCATTTTTGGGTTCCTATATGGTTTAAATCGCCTGTGTGAGATTAACTACAAGACGTGAAGGCCTCAGAGCGAGTCCGGCTGTCTGGGTGTGGCGTGTGTGTGTGTGTGTGTGTGTGTGTGACAACACTGCCGCCCATCATTTATAAATGACTGTCCCTTGAAACCACACCAAAGGCTGCGGGTCTGTGGAAGCATAAAGAGTGCACACAGCGCTCATAACATTTTCCAGCATGTGAACTTTTGTTTTGTTTGACACTGCTGTTGTAATATGTGTGCATGGTTTATTTTCATTTGGAAATTTCTCTGGCTTGTTGCTTGCATCGGGTTTTGGGATTTTTCCTCCGTTACCACAAACGCTGACAGAATTCACAATAACTCAGGAATGTGGTAATTATGGTGATCGATAGGATGAGTTCAGATTGTGATTCAAGTGTGCAGCTGAAACCAAATCACTGAACACTTGTCAAGCAATTAATTTCCATCTTAAATGTGATGTGAGATGAGAAAAAGACTGCAGATGCAATTTCACTCTGTCCAACGAGAAGAAATGAACATGACACGAGTGTTTATCCTCAACATTTTTTTCATGTTTTTTTCTCGAAATGTATTGATTTTTTTCCTCATTATTTAGATTTAGATTTGACTTTTTTCTTTTTTTTTCTCAAAACTTTTTTTTTCTTTTTCAAAATTTAATTAGTTTAATATAAACATTTTATTTTGACGTTTTTCTTTAAAGACTTTCTTATTTAGTTTGATCTTGCGTTAAAATTATGTTAATATAACAAAATACTTTTTTATTATTTATTTAAGTTTTATTTATTTATCTTGTCTTATTTATCGTATTCGCAATCATAAAAAAACATCTAAATGACTAAAACAACTAAAATAAATATTTAAATATTAATAAAAACTATAAACTATAACTTTTACATTTTTATCTTATTTATTGTAAAACTGTAAATTTATATTTATTTATATATTATTAAATTGTAATATTTTATATATTATTAATATTTATAATATTTTATTTATTGATTTATTTATATTTAAATAAAGTCACAGAAAAAATGCAAAAGTAATTCTTTATCTTACAGTACTTTTACTTTAGTTTAGTTAAAATATTATATTATAAAGGAATAAAACAATATATAACTATATAAATTTAGACTTTTTACGAGATTCCATATAAAGTAAATATAATTAGCATGTAATAAATAAATAATTAAAATATATTTATAAAAAATTGTAGCATCTAAAACAACACTGACTCAAACATAAGCAAATAACACGAGAATGTAAGAATCGGGAAACTTTTCCAAAATAAATCACGAGGGGAAAAAAAGGAAGAGAAAAGGGATGAAATGGAGTGAAAAAAGAGGGATGAAGGTATCTGTCTGAAAAGAAAGGAAATGACAGCGAGGACGATGGGCTGGAGATCCTCGCAGCTGTTTCTGGGTAGAGAGAGGAGCGCTAGGTTAAGCTGGTTTCCCACAGGCAGTAATTGCTATAGCAAATGTCTCTTAATGCAATTGAAGTAATGCATGCTGGCCTCTGATGGACCAGTCTGGGACCCATTCACTGCTCATGAGGAGTGACAGACTTATATTCCATTACTGCTATTAACAGCCATTCTGCTTTTCAAATAACAGCAGAAACCGCTGTAAACACTGGGACTGATCAGCGTGTGTGTGTGTGTGTGTGTGTGTGTGTGTTTGAGTGCAGATAATCACGTATTTTCCAAATGTTTGACATCACTCAGTAGACCCGGCCAGAATGAAGCTTAAAGGTATATCATGGGAAAATTAATAAAAAATGGGGTACGACGCCTTCAACATCTCAATCCAGAGACAAGAGAGAGAAAGAGCAGCGTCGGGAATGATACTTAAAAAAAGAGAGAGAGAGGAGAGACGAGGGAAATTCAGCAGCAGTAGTGAGGTGGGACAAAACAAACTGAGATGAGCTCTGTGCGTCATTATTGACAATCATGGCCATGAGATTTATTAATACATTTAATCATATTTATTAATTCAAATAAAAACAAAAAAACTAGAATAGATTTGACATCTGAATTTTACAAGATAATTTACTCAATACTTGAAAAATTCAAGAAAGTATGTCATAAAAAATATATATATATATATATTAGTGCTGGGCAATGATTAATCGCGATTAATCGCATCCAAAATAAAAGTTTTTCTTT
>JAUCMS010000059.1:1042431-1071129 GCA_032357445.1 Enteromius radiatus
ATCTCATGTACTCAACTCTTATTATTCAACCATGCCAAGGTACATTCAGTTTTACATTCTAGGGCACCTTTAAGAACTGCTGGTTTCTCTAGTAGTGGGCGGGGCTAATGCACTAACCACAATCTCATTGGCTGGCGCTCACCTATTGTCATCCCTGTTCTAATTTCAGCGAATCATTTTGAGCGAACGCAGACAACATGATTAATATCCATGAACCCAGCAGCTCATTAATCCTAGTGCGTTTTATATTGTTATCAGTGGTATAATTGAATTTGATAGGTGTCTCTCACATTGTCCCACAGAAATATTAAAATAGTGTAGATTAGTGTACAATGTTTTATAATAATAATAATTTATTCTATTCAGTGTCCTTTCATTCATTTAACATTTATATTGGGGACATCCAAGTTATTTGTCATATTTGAATAGTTACTTTCCCTGGTAAATAGTTACTTTAATAATGATGTAACTCAGTTACTTGTGGGAAGTAACTAGTAACAATAACTAATTACTTTTTTAAAGTAACACTGAAATAAATGCCATACTTTTCTTTAGCAAGGACAAATTAAACAGATCAAAAGGGAGAGTGAAAACATTTATAAGTTTTCAGTTTCAAATAAATGATGTTCTTTGTCAGTATATTATTATGATTTCTGAAGATCATGTGACACAGAAGATAAGTAATGATGCTGAAAATACAGCTGCGCTTTACAGAAATAAAATACATTTTACTATATATTCACATAGAAAACAGCTACAGTACTTTAAATTTAAATTGTTTTTCCAAAATATTTTTATTATATAAATAAAATAAAAATGTATTTTTATTTTATTTATTTATTAAAAAATAAATATTTATATATATATAAATAGTTTATTTATTTGTTTGTTTGTTTTCAATCAAATAAATGCAGCCTTGGTGAACATAAAGGGTCTTCTTTCAGAAACATAACGAAAAATCTTACAGACCCCAAACAGCTGTATATTATAATATTTCAGATTATAGATCAGAAAGTTGGCTCTTTTGGAGTGATTTGTATTGGCGAAGACAAATATACAAATAAACTGGCCAAGTTTGGCCTGAAATGAGAGTTGCTCAATATTAACAGATCTTTTCATTAAACTGTGAAGCAACATCGCATTCGCAAACGTGAGGCATCTGATGTATAAACCGGATAATAATCTTTATATGTAACGCAAAGAAAACAAAACACTTCCTCACTCACACTCTCTTATATTCACTTCATCACTGACCTCTCAGAATAACCCATTATTGGCAGCAGAATATCTCTGAACAATCACCTTCACGCCCCACTGGCTCATGCTGTTTAATGCACTTATTGATAAATTACAGTCATTTTAATAACTATCTTCCCTAAGAATGGACATTATTCCTGGAAACTAATGACTCACCTCATGACTCATAGGGGGAACAGCAGAAATAGTTATAAGAGGGAAAATCATTGTTTCTTGTTTTTTTTTTAAACAAAACAAGATAATGAAAAAGACAATGAACGTGATTTGCAGGCCTAGCTCCTGACTTCTGACAGTCAGAGCAAATGGGAGTTAAATAACAAAATCTGATGAATTCTTAACAAAGAACAGAATTCTCCTTTTCAAGACAAAAACAACATGCAGTAAAACTGGCAGACGTTAGTGAAGCACTCGTCCAGCGGCTGATCAGTGACAGAAGATGACCGCCTCGCTTCTGAAAAACTCTTCTGAAAAGGAAAGGACTTGACTTTTCAACGTCAAGAACCCCAAATATCATCCTTTAGCTCTCTTAAAAATAAAGGTGCTTCAAGATGCCAAAGAAGAACTTTTTTTTGTTTGTTTATTTAAAGGGTAACATCTGAAGGTTATTTGAAGGTTCTTCAGATAAAAACGGTTCTTTGAAGAACCTTTGACTGAACGGTTCTTTCTGGAATCAAAAAAAGGTTCTTCTATGACATAAGAGCACCTTTATTTTTGTGTGTTGTATACTGTGTTGTGTACTGTATTGAGTGTACAGTAAAGTAATAACTAATATTTGGTCTGCTTCTATTTCAATTGGTAACAAGTTACAGTAAGCTTACATTAGTTAACCAAGTTATTAATATTCATCGTATTAGTTTTCAATATTAGATTATTCAATGCATTAACTAAAATTAACTAATAATCTTTTTGTAAACTTAATTTTTTTTTAGTTACAGTAATTTACAGTACTTTGCAGTAAATAAATAATAAAGTCACCTTTATTTATATACGGTAGTGCTTTTAACAGTACAGTTTGTGTCAGAGCAGCTTTACAGTATCAGATAAAATAAAATAAAAAAATAAATAAATGTACCCTTTCTTCACAGTGTTACTCATATTTTTTTTTGGTCAAATTTGGTCTAAGAATTTATGTGAATCAAATTTCAGATATGGCTAGCAAATTTCACATATGTGTGAAATGTAAAATTATGTGTAGATAATTATGTATAACCATTGGTTATTATTTGGAGATTCACAGCTGTAACCATTATCCACTGATGTGAGCGTAGAAGAACCCAAGAGCAGTTTACTGAACAGAGCGTAATCCAAACAAACAAAGACTTAAAACGAACTTAACTTGGAACAGACTTGGCATGAAACGACAGCGGGTTACAACATCAATACAAAACAAAAGACTACAGCACAAATGGGCTACTTATAGCAAGCAAAGTGTGTCACACAACAAGAACCAACCAATGGAAACAAGACACATGACCTGGACAACCAATCAGAACATGACCAATGGCAGGAATACAATGCATGACACTAACAGCATGAAGCCATTACACAAGAGAAGACATGAACACATGAACCAGAACCCAAACCAGGCAACAGCCAAGCCATTTAGAAAGGTCAAATCACCAGATCCAGATGGACACCCGGTGGAATTTTATCAACAGATTTGGCATCATCCTTCCCACTTGTTCTCTAAATGATGTCAGAATTTTTCTTAAAAAAGCAATTTTGAGCTGTCATATCTCTTGGTCCCAAAACAATGGTCTATAGTTAACTGTGTTTATAGAAGTTTTTGGTATTCAAAGCAAATCATATCACCATCGCTTGTAAGGGATAAGCAATGAAAAATAAATAAATGTATAAAATTAAATAAAATATTCATTTAAAAGCATAGACCATCAAATATCATCTCATCTTCTCACTCTCCTTTTTAATAATGCTTGTCTGATGTGATGCAATGCTGATGTAACTCTGATGAGGGGGTGTGTTTCATCAGCTTACATTTTCCAGCTTTATTAAAACACTCTTCCACAAACAGACATTCTTACAGTGTTTGGGACATCTTGGGATCGGGGCGTGTAGGACAACAGGGTGTTGGGATATGAGGGTGCGTTTTGGTAAATTCAGTACTTTAACAAAAGAATTCAATCATTTAAGCAAGCTTTTATAAACAAACGATAAAACATGCCTTAGCTAGCTATTGCTTTTGTATGTGTCCAAGTATTCTTCTATGAAAGCATTATTCAAAACAACTAAGCCATAGATCAAGTATACAGTCTTTTTTTTTAGGAGAGGAGAACAAGCTTACTTGCTTTATAACGTTTATAATATAATATACTTTAATATCAAATTAGATAATTTTACATTATAAAACTGCATATCCAAAATCCAGTGTTTCTAAAAGACTAAAAAATAAGACTATAAAATTAAATATCACAAAATAACTGTCATCCAGTGTTCCTGTAAGGATAAAATTGACAAATAAATAAAATAAAATAAAATAATTACTTTATTATTTTTATATTGTATTTTAAAATAAAGCAATTATTTTATTTTAAAATACAATATAAAAATAATAAACCATACAAATGATTTGTTTTATAATTTTTATAATGTAGTATACAATTTTTGTATTATACATTTTACATTAATTATAATTGCATATCACAAAATAATTTGCATAAAGTGTTCCTGAAAGGCTAGAAAAATTCCCATCTCATTAATTCTATAATGTGATATATAAATAATATAAATTACATTATGCAATATGGTAAGATTGAATATAACAAATTAATTGGCATCCAGTGCTCCTGAAAGTCTGAGAAGGTCCCAGATGGCTGTGGTTCACTGAAATTACATAATGAATTGATAGGGATCAATCAAGAGAGGGTGTGCGCTAATGCTATCTGCTATCTGCTACAGCAAGAAACCTCAAGAACATGCCACTTTTTTTCCCCCTAGAGTTGAGTTTTACCGCTGGTGATAGCACTTTTAGCTGTAGCTTAGCATAGATCCTTGAATCTGATTAGACCGTTAGCATTACGCTCAAAAATGACCAAAGAGTTTCGGCGTAATAATCAAGGAACTGCAGCAGGTGCAATGATATAATGCAGCGCCTGAAAATAGTCCCCAGCAATCAGTCTAGAAAATCACAACTTTTCAATTTTCCTTGGTCTCCGTACACCATGTAACTAAAGAAGAGTCTAGGGGAGTTGGAAAATGAGCTTATTTTAAAAAAAAAGTTGCGTGTTCCTTTAAATACAAGCCATACTGTGCATAGGAGAAACCAGCCCAAGAGAGCACTGAGATATAGTCCATCCTGATGGCACAGCACCAGACCGGATTGTCCCAAACGCAGGGAAGAGAGCGAGACTCCCGAGCACTGTGTTGGTCTTGCGCTCCGTGATTAAAGGCAGACCCGTTGGCCTCAAATCAAGCCTCCAGCCCAGCAGGCTGTTACTGTAGGAGCCGCAGCCGGACGCACCGGCCAACACAGATCGAGCTGGCAGGAGACGGAGATGCCAGCCTGAAGGAGAGTCTGTTAACCGTCCTGAGGAGCTGTAGGCACGTAACGCTCTGGAGGCCTGCTGAAGATTCAGAAAAGCACTTGGGGAAGAGCGTTGTTAGCAATTGAGGAGGGAAATGCTGCTGTATTACCGTGCACATTTTCTACAGAATCAGCCAGATGAATGTAAAGTAACTAAAAGCGAGTGCCAAGTTCTTTCTTAAGGACAAAAACCCTGTTGAAATTTGAGATTTTCATGAAGTATTTTTCGTGGAAAGAAAACATCCAAAGACACTGTTAAGTGTTTCTTTTATAACACTTCACCTATTTGTATCAATAGATTTCAATAACAATACATATTTTTCAAAAATAAGAAAAAGTTTTTATCCAGTGTTTAGATTATTGTTCTAGAAATGTATGCAAATTAGTGCATACTTCATCAAATGATGCATCATTTGCATATTTAAACATAATATTTTCGAAAACCTTATCAATGCAGTTATTGTAATCAATAAACCAGGTAAGTAAGGTGAACTTAGTTATTTTTTAGTTACTAAATGCTACTAAAAGTTAGTTAGCCATTCCACTGGTTCTGCCTTAGCTGCAAGTCGTTGTGTTCATTTCCTCTGCCGCAGATGGAAAAGACAACAGCCTTTATGTGCTATCTGCATGGCTTACGTCTTCTTGTAGACATCTTCATTGCCTCAGCTCTCGTTCAGGAGCTGCTGATATTTAAGACGACAGGTAAAGAGCATGCAATCACAGAAACAATCACACGCCAAACAGCATCCTAATGAGGAGGAAGTCCTCTATCTGAGGTAATGTTTCCTGGCCAGAAGAACTATCTGTAGAGATCGTGCGCTCATGTGGCTACATTTCCACAATATGAAATTATTTTGATTCACGTTTCACAAGTCAAAAAGCAAAAGTGAATCTAGCAATGTTTTATCATGGCACTTGCTGTGAAAGTTCAAAAACAAAATGTTGGCTAAATAACAAACCGCCTACACTAAGCCAACAGTGTTATAAAAAACAAACATGATATAAAACATATTTGCTGAAGCAACCGTGCCAATTTACCCTGCTTCTACATCACTTCACATCACAAGTGCAATGCTGTACCGGGTGCACCACAGAGCAAGTTTACTTTAGCTTTCATGTCTTTGGCTTTTCTGGTTTTAAAAATCATGCACTATGATTCAACTATTTTGTGCAATTTGCATAGTATTGTGCAAGGAATTCTGCAAGTCTATATAATCAATAATCTGCCCTGTTATCATAATGTGTAAAAATGATTAATCGCGATAAATCACATCCAAAAAAAAAGTATGCATATGTATCTAAAATACGTATGTGTGTATATTTATTATGCATATATAAAAACAAACACATGCATGAATACATTTAAGAAAAAACAGATATCTATATTTTATTTTAAAAAAAGAATAGAAATATATACTGATTTATGTACTGTATAAATGTAAATATTTTCAAAATATATACGGTATGTGTGTGTTTTTAAACCTAATAAATGTACATAGTACACCAATATATATATATATATATATATATATATATATAATGTTAACAAAAACTTTTATTTTGAATGCGATTACTAGTAAAAAAAAAACGGTAACACTTCAGAATAGGGGGTGAGAATAATGCATTAGTTAAGCATTAATTAATGGTTGATTTGTTCACAAGCAAAAACACACTAGTAATTCATGATTAAAATGTTAAGTTAGTTACTAGTGTGTTTTTGCTCAACTAATGCTTAATTGTGAACAAATTAACCATTAATTAATGCTTAACTAATGCTTTATTCTGACCAAAAAAAAAGTTACCAAAAAAATCTAATGTTTTACTGTCAAAATAGTTTTGAGTTCAGTTGGAAACTGAACAGTATGTGCAGGTATGTTTTGCAAAAATGTAGGTAGAGACACGTTTTTCCAATAAGCCGGGGTTGCAAATATCTCCTGTTAGTTTTTGCTTACACTGGCAGCTTGGCAGCAAGCGCTTTCGAATTTCGCCAAAAGACAGTATCTTAGCAGGCAGCATAACTAAGTTTCCGACCTTTTGAAAGAGATTGGGAGACTTTGGGAGCGCAGCTACGATGCCGCTCTAGGTTTTGGAACAGATCAAGCCTCTCTTGGCGATCCTCTCAGCCTAGAGTAAAAGACATTTCAAAGATCATGTAATTGGTAAAACGAACCCTATCCCACTGAGCACGTGTGCCAGTGCGCATCCACACGGAGAGGTCTTCGGTGCGGAGCGTTAGCGAGAGTTTATCCCCCGATCAGGTTTTAATGTTAGAGGCTTGCATGGAAAGTGGAGGAGGTGGGGGTTAGAAACAGCTCTGTGGGAGTCTTTTGCAATTAGTAACTATTCCACACATCTGGAAACATCTGTCACAGGGGAATTATCTCTTGCTTCTGGGAACAGACCTTGCAGGCCAACCGCATATGTTTTCCAAATGCACGTGCGCACAGATACACACACACACACACACACACACACACAAACCACATAAATACATAACTGCTAGTCAGCCTGACATAAATTCATATTTAAGTATATTTAGCAAAACATGTTGTCTGAATAGTTTAGGGTTTTATAAATACACATGAATACAAATTTACTCAACTCTATTTTTTTCTATATTTATTTGGGAACGCAAAGCCACTAAAAATATAGCAAGTGCCAACTTTCTCTCACTTACACGCACAACATCGACAAATATCAACTCATTATAAGCCTGTTATTCCCAGAAGTGTGTAAAATGAAGCACAAAAGCAGTGATTACTTTTCCTTTCCAGTCCTCTTTTAATCCAATTTTCAAATTATAAAAATCTGGTGCCATGATGTTACGGATATTAGGCAGAGTGGGGCTGAGGCATTCAAGCCTTTTCATTAAAACTTAATTAAAGTGTTTATTTATTTCCATTTGGCTACAAAGAAAGAGACTCGAATCGGGAATCAATGAATTTAAAAGCGTAATGATACTACAAATTAAAAGCAGCGCGGCACTCGAATATCTTGAAAAGAGCGGAACGTATAAAATATGAGGGGAAGATAAATATGCATCTCTGGGGCGACATCAATCCTGCTAACTGACCGATATCCTCTAAACATGTCCAGCATGGGCTCAAACAAGAGTACGGAGTAACCTTTAACCTAAATCCTAAAACGTTGAGTGTTTTGATACACAATCGGGATCAAAACTGAATGTTGCACACGATTATGCAATCCGATCTAAAACGAGTCAACTCTTTTACATGATCCCACTCTGTCCTTTTTCCAAACCCCAAAGCCAGAGGCTCCACATGAGTGCGGATCGGTCCTAATGAAAATCTCCCCCCGGAACGCTGTGTGTGTGTGTGTGTGTGCAGGCTTTACTGGACCAGGATAAGGCCTATTCTCAGTATGCATGTAAATGAGTGAGTCAAATTCCAGGCCATTTGTTGGAGACACAAGTGTAAGGTCTGGCCAGGACTAAGTCAATAATTCAACCCCGACCACAAGGTCTTTCTTCCGCCTCCCAATTGCCTGTTTAAGACAGATCTCTCTCGTTCTGACCGCCATAACAAACAGGCAGGGTGAGAAGTACAAAAACACATACAAACGTGAATTAAAGCACATGCACAGACTCAAATAAACAAACAGACATCTGCTTATACGCAAATACCTTTTCAGAGACGAAAAAAAAAAAAAAAGTGGAGTGAATTGTCTCGCATTGACTTTCTATGCCAACCCCCAAAACATAAACACATTCCCACATACACACGTCTCAACTGCTAGACTCAAACAAAAGTGGACAGCGACAAAGATGGTGGTCTGCAAAAAAATCTTTCCATCTCAAGTAATGTTTCTGTTCCTAATAATATAATATAATATAATAAATTAAGTTATATATAATATAGGACAGCACTACTACTGATCTGGGGCCAGCATTCCTGAGCCCAGACTTAAAAATTAACTTCAAAAATTGAAACAAGACACAACAAAGGAAAGAAAACAACACAAAAACAGTCAAACAAAACAAAAAATAAACAACACAATGCAAAACAATAAAACACGAGAAACAAAAACTCATGAAACGAAATGAAACAATACTTAAAACATGCATTTAACACAAAAAAAGGGAAAAACAACACATGAAACAAAACAAAACAACAAAACTATGACTAACATGCATCTAGGCATCTGGATTGTATTCCAGCCCATTTCTGCCACTTAAATAAATATATATATTACAACTTTTATTTCACATGATGATACAATTATAAGACGTAAACTTGCAAACCTGAGAGCACATCAGTTTTTTCCCTTCAAAATCAGACTTTATAACTCGCAATTGTGTGAAAATAATAATTTATATCACACAATAATGTATATAATATATGCAATGTCACAAAATAAAGTCAGAATTTCGAGATATTTTTATATTTTACTCAAATGGGCTTCCATAGGATCACAAATGGAACCAAATGAAAAGGTTTAGGCCTAACGTTTAATATGACACCTGATTCAAATTGAAAATGTAAAAGAGATTATAAAGCGTACAGCGAAGGTTTCTCGAAGGTACAGCCTTGTGAAAACACACAAGTACCCTCAGAGCTAATGCAAGCGCAAAAGCACGTATGGCTAGAATCAATGCATGTACACAGATGCACGGTCTTGCAGGTCAGTGTCAAGTGCAATTTCTTTCTTCGTCTAGACTAAATGCATATTTATACACGTGCATGCATGCACGCTCCAACATCAGGCCCAAAGAAAGCAGACTCCTGAAAGCAGAGCCAGCAAGGTGCAAGGACGTTTTCCTGGGGACACCCAAATGAATAACCAAATAAGCAAACAGTAATTCAAGCTAATGTGGATTGAAGCACAGAGTTCAGAGCGTATACCACGAAATAAACTCTTCTCAGTTACAGCAGCGAGGAAGGTAGGGAGGTCTAGCGGTTGTTAAGGATGTCTGTTCTCCCCTTGAGCCACCGGATCAATGACTATCCCCCTTCGCTCTGTTTGACTTGGAGCCCGGCTCTGGACTGCAGATGCTGATGAGACCAGGCTTTGAGCTGGACCCAGAAACCTGCAGGAAACCGCCAGGCCCTCCTCGCTGCTCAAACCATGTGTATCACGAGCTTGTGTTGTCTTGAACTTACAGAAGTTGACGGGTTTTATTTAACTTCTTGTCATAAACACAATATACACAAACACATTTGGTCAGGATCCTCTGCCAAAAAAGTCAAAAGTAAATTTCTGTAACGCGCTAAAGCAAAACACTGGGTGAAACTGTGGCCCTTATAGTCTTTGTGCCTATTGTGCTTGTGCAAACCGTGAAACCTCAACTCACACGCAAAGAAGATGCATATTTACTGGGGCTTTGAAATATATGCGAACAGGGACGTTCATACAGACAGTGATTCACCGCAACAAAGCAACTCAACATTCATTTTCAATGAGAGTCGTGTTTTTCAGTGACAGACATCACTGGCGCGGTGACAAGGTTGAGCTCAACATTATGCAAATGAGGCAGAATACTGCAGCGACTGGGAAAATGACTGGAATTATGTGCTCTTACTTTATAATAATATTAATAAATATAGAAAAACCTAAAATTGTTTATGCATTGAGCATTTTATTTATTTACTTATTTTTCATTTATGTTATGAAATAAGCAAAGAGTGATGTTCTCTTTATTTTTATTAGGCCTAAGTGAACGTAAACTAGTAATTGTGCTTGTTTATATTAAGGCATAATGTGTTATGTTAACGTGAATACTCATCACAACTGTCATGCTGTTTACATTTTCTGCTTTTAATTGTTTGAATGTAATAAACATATATATATAAAGCAGCGAGGATATATATATATATTTATATTTATATTTATATTTTTATATTATTTATTTTATATATATATTGTTTTTTTTTTTGACTCTATATTAAAGTATATTTCAAAATATAAAAAGGACAAAAAATATGCAAGTGTCTTAAATAATAATAATAATAATAATAATAATAAAAAATGCATTAACTCATTAAAAAAAAACAACTAAATAAATAAAATGATATAAAATAAGGCCCAACTAAAAACGTTTTATCAGGAGCATTTTGCTGTATTTGATTTAACTATATATATTGCTTAAATGCAATAAATCACAAAAAAAAGAAGAAAAATATACTTTAAAACATAATTCAGATGCAAGTTTATTTAAAACAAGCACAAAAATCGTATTAATTCATATATTTGTTTATTCATTATTATTATTTTTTTTTTTTTTTTTTGCATTTAAAATCTTCATATATCTGCTAAAATATGC
Organism: Enteromius radiatus; assembly: GCA_032357445.1. Classification (NCBI taxonomy): domain Eukaryota; kingdom Metazoa; phylum Chordata; class Actinopteri; order Cypriniformes; family Cyprinidae; genus Enteromius; species Enteromius radiatus. The sequence continues at coordinate 1,053,510 of JAUCMS010000059.1, forward strand.
ATCAAAATATATTTATGCAAACAGATTTTGTCCCAAAATATTTGTTTAATATATATAAAATATATTTAAAGTCTCAACCACACTTGTCAGTCAAAATGTAAAAACTATCAAACTTCTTCTTCATCTTGAGCAGGAGATAGCACTTCTTAAGACTTGTCACTAGGGTTAAGAAGGCCACATCTTTCACTCCATCTCCTAAACGTTCTCCAGAACGCTCTGGACTCGCGCATCGTGAAGTTTCTTTGGCAGGATCTGTGTAATACATCTGAGTTTCTAGTCAGCGTGTGTCTCTTTAAACAGACAGCCAGACGGGAAGAAAAAAAAGTGAGAAGTATACGTTAGAAAGGACGAGGAGGCAAACGGACGCCAAAATCCCACTTATAGCAAGACTCATTATCATCCAACAAACAGTGAGATCTTTCCCTGTCTGCAGGCCTCTTCTCTTTGTTATGGAGCAAATCTCCTGCCAGGCCACTTTGTTTATTGTCGGCACTCGTGCCCATTTGGACAAAAAAAGGTTAGTCTTTTAAAACACCCGATCCTTTCCAAATCACACTTCACCAGCTATCCATCTCACACTTACAGCTTTCCATCCCATCCCATCTTTCCATTTCCTCTCACATTTCTGATGTTGTCGTATCTCCAAGACGCCGCTCACGCAAAAGCTGGATTTCAGCATGTCAGATATATGATGCTCCGTACAAGATCTCTCCGGGCGTCGAGGAGCCCCCGGCGCTCCTTCCCGCTGAGATCTGATTAGCCAGGAACAGAGAACTGAGAAGCGGGAACTGAAACATCTTGCATTAATAATCCTAATCGAGTGGCTCTCATTAGGAACGTCCCATCCTGAACCCTTGCAAGCAAAAAGCATTCATGTCCAACCACTTCTTTCCCTTTCGGTTACATTATCTCTTTATTCACACTTTCTGTTACTGTACGTGGCTTTGAGTACTACAGTACATGCTTAATTATTTGGTACAATTTACAATCTGGAGTTACACTGCAAACTTGGGCCTAAAACATTTGACACTTTTTGAAAATTTACTGGCTATAAATATCGTGTACTGCATTTGCATTATTTCATTTAAAGGGGATGCCCATTTTCTACAAGCTGATATGATTCTTTAGGTTCTTAATCAAAAGTCTATAACATACATTGGGTAAGATTTGTGTAAAAACACCTTCTTTACCCTATCAAAATCAGAAGTTTTTAACAAGCCATTTTAGTCCATGTTGCTTTAAATGCTAATAAGCTCTGCTGGCCCCGCCCCTCTCTTCCGTGGAGTGACGAGCAGACTGTAAACTTAAGTTGCATTAACTAGCATATTATTGGAAAAGATGATTTGCAAAGACTCATACTCATTATTTATGTAGATGAAGCTGGATCGTGAATGATTTGTGAGAAATAGATACATTTATGTAGATCTGGGATTGGTACATTCCCTTCAAAATGAAAGTAATGTAACGTTAAGCTCAGATGTCGGGAGTAAATGACAACTGATTACATCCAACAACTAAACATCACCTAATCAGAGACGACTGATGACAGCTCACTCAGGGCAGAGCCAAGGTAAGACAGCCCTGTCAATCAACTTCCGTGGGAGGGGCCTGTGCAGAACTATATCATTCTGACAAGAATCTTAGGACATCCTCGTTTGAGAAAGGTGATTTTAAAACAGGAAAAAAATAAATAAAAATAAACTCTGGGTGGATTTTCATCATTAGAGGATGGATGTCTGCACACACTTCCAGCACACATTTATGTTAACAAATATAAACTGCGAGCGCAATGATTATTGTTATTGGTCCAAGCACGTTTATAAATCGCACTTATTATAATTGTTAGAATAGCCAGAACCAAACTATGGGATTAGATACCGGTCAAAAGCATTGCAAAAAAAATAAAAACATAAAAAAATAAGTAAAAATGATAATAAGCATAAATCTTAAATTAAAAAAAATAATATCCGAAGAGTGAATATCAATAATTGATATTAATAGAAATTAATAGAAAAGGGATGAGCTACTTGTACTGAAATGCCTGTAACTCTTGAACGGAATAAGAGATCTTCATCAAACTCAAAAAGCTTGTGTAAGAGTTCAGTCTGTGCACAGTTTTGGTCCTGAGCGCCGCAAGTGTCTACAAGGAAACTTCAGGTCTCTCAGATGAATTTGAAAAAAATTGGCCACCGATATTGCATTTTTCAAGGGCATAAGCAATTGTATGTTGCACAGTTTTTCACAAATACACATTATATTTGTATCATATGACAGAACTCATACTGGAGCCTCTTAAACCAATGCTTCAATCAAAACTATGTTAAAAAAAAAAAAACATTTATGCGAACGAGTCTTAGGTTTTTCACTCAGTCTGGGAAAAAAACACTGCAGTACAATTCTCTAGGCCAATAATTATATACATATATTTATGGTAGGTTATGTTGCAAACTTCAAACCACAGAGCATTTATTTTAGTGAAAAAAGTAAAACTTCTCTTTTGAAATACTTTGTTGACAACAGATATATAAAGCATTCTCATTACAAACTCTGTTAGAGCTACAGTACACCATAATCTTTCACCTTTAACCCTATAACCCCTATACCTCAAACTCATTAGAAGTAATTGTGAGAATGTTCCAGAACAGCACAGACTTGTAGTAGTTACTGAATGTTAGTAAACAGTAGTTAAGGTCACCCCATATAAAGTGTGACCTAATCTTCGGTCTGTCCTTCCTGTTTTTCTAGTCTGACTGATGCACTACTTAGTGCACATAGTAATAGTCATATCTGAAAATGAACACGCTGTCCTTTACTCTGCACTAAATTTAGCCTTTTTCCTCTAGTAAAAATGGACAGGCTACAGTAGGAGCTCACTGAAACGCACGTCACTGCTGACGAGGTGCGAGGGTGTGCTTCTGTTCCTGCAACACAAGCATCTCGCTCCTGGAGACGTAAGAAAACAGAAATAAAACCCGATGGAACATTTCTTTCCACTGGCTTGCAGGAGGGTGAGGACATGGAGTAGCAGGTGACTATCGCTTCTGGAGCGCCAGAGAAACTGTTCCATGACTCACAATTAGATATAAAAGCGCTAAAATATCCATTTCCCAAATTTCATTTACGATTATTCTCGTAAATAATAAAATCGAGCACGGGCAAAGTGCACTCCAGCAACGCAAGCTCAAAAACCTGCCATGTGTCAATGGTGACAAGTACATGGTGAACGTCAAACAAACACAAAAACACTGAAGCAAAGCAGTGAATAACATCGCTGTCGTTTGAATGAAACATTGAAAGCTCGCGCCAGTCAGTCTGCCTGGCTGCATCCCTGGAAGTACAATTAGAGGAAGGCATCGAGGGATTGAGTGGGTGACTAACGGGCCGCTAACAGACGGAAGGGGGAATAAGTAGCGGAACGGAGGAAAAAGGCGAGGGAATCCTTGGTCCAGCACGTTGGCACAGCTCGGAGGAGCGCAGGAAAGGGCCGAGGCGGGCAGGTTAGTCATTACAGCTTCTGGATCGACTGTGGCAGGCGTGAAAGAGCAGGAGAGAGCGAGAAATAAACGACTGTGACTCTGCAGAAAACTGCTGTTGGGTCATTCCATGTCAAACTCAACCAGAGGTCCCCGGCTCACATTTTTGACTCTGCTCATATGTTTTTTTCTGAAGAAAGACATACATGTATAGTGATGAATGACAAAATATTAAATGTCATGGATGCATATTTACTGAGTAATGCACAAAATGGCAAATGGCCAAATTAGAAGGGGGTAAAAATAACTTCATAAATTCTTCAGAAATATTATAATGTTATTTTTACACAGAGATTGATAGGTATGTTAGTCAAATATTTTGACTTTAGCTATCTTTGTTGCATTATGTGCCAATAGTTACCATTCAAAAATGGGAAAACCCAAGGGGGGGAAAGGTAAAAAGTTTGTTAAAGGAACACTCCGGGTCTAACGATAGCACTTGTAGCTGTAGCTTAGCATAGATCATTAGCATCACGCTCAAAAATGACCAAAGAGTTTCGATATTTTTCCTAGCTGGGGACTATTTTATGCTGCGTAATATCATTGCACCTGCTGCCGCCATGTTACTGTACAACAGGAAAGTTCCTTGATTATTACGCCGGAATGAGAGTATAGTTCCTAATCATATCGGCCTAGCAACTTCTCATTTTCCGCCGGTCTTAGTACATGATGTATCTATACAAGTAACTAGTCAAGTTTTAGAAGAAGAAAAATATATAGAAACTCTTTGGTCATTTTTGAGCGTGATGCTAACGGTCTAATCTGATTCAATGATCTATGCTAAGCTACAGCTAAAAGAGCTACCTCCAGACCCGGAGATCAGCTGAATGGATTCAAAAACAGTAAAACTCAACTGTTTAACTCTAGGGGAGCCTATTTTTAAGTGTTTAAAGACCCAATATTTAAAAGATATCAACATCTTGAGCTATAGATATACAAAAAGAAAAGGAAGAAAAAAAAAAAAACCCAAAAGAAAACGGGGAAAAATACATTAATGTCATGTATTTAAATTACATAGCTACCAAATTAGGCAAATCAATGTTAATTTAAAATAAAAAGTGTATTTTTAAAATGTTTCAAATGTTGTTTACATCATATAATGCTAATAAACAATAAATAATTTGAAATGTGGCAATAAATAATCACCCAAAGAATAGATAAATAATTAAATTGAAAAAAAGTTAAATAAAAACAAATCGGTCTATAAATAAAACAATCAAATAAATAAATAAAGTCCATATGTTTAGCAATATATAACGGAGGTACATCAAGAAAACACTGAAAAGTTTTAATTGCAAGTATTTAGATTGCATAGCTAAATTGTATTGTAATTGGTAATTGTTGATTAAATACATCAATTGTTATTTTGGTCATATTTGAGGTGCGGTGGGTATATTTGTGACTTTCACAAAAATGACAGAAATTCTCAGTGATAGGTCCAAGAGATCTTTACATCAGATAAATGACAAAGTCCTGTTGTTCCTCTGAAATTGAACCTTGGTGATACGCAATCTAGAAGAGCAGGAAAGCTCCCGCCAGAATCAGTCAACAAAACAGTTGGAGAAAAAAGACCATACACATGCAAATACACATACAAAACCACTCCAGACTCATTGAGCATCATCATCAATTGATATTGGACCCTTTGAGACGGCGTGTAGAGTTCCAGTATGGAGCAGAGCCCTGCTGCTAATGAAACAGACGGATCATTCAGCCGTGGATCCTGCTAAAAGACCTCCACACTTAGTCTGCAGTCTTTACTTCCCCTCGTCCAGAGCAGTGTGCAAGAGCGGAGGGGAGAGAGGCTGGCATCCTGATGAAAATACTACTTTTCTTGGAGTACCTTCAAAAACGGCGCTGCTTTTCCCTCCGAAGGTTTTCTAAAACTCCCAGCTGTTTTCTTTGCGTGCCGTTTTTGCCAAAGAGTTAATCATAATAATCGCACTACTATTAGTTGACGTCAATGCGAATAACAACTAAAGATGATTGGTGTAAATCACTACTATAATGCCCCCGGTATGGAGCGATTGGATGCAGTTTGTGTTCCTTCCTTTAATAATCCAGTGGAAAACAAGTGGAAACGAGTTCATAAAAGACAAAAGTCAAAGGACCTGCTTCTGATTCATTTTTCCCCACATGTAAAAGTCAAAAGAGATTTGCCAATCGTGGCATGTTACGGTTTCATGTGTGTCAGCTGACCGCTGCCGAGATGAGTCTTGACAAGGTAGGGCAGAGATTTGTTGGGGTATTTGAATAAGAAATTTCTTTGACAAGTCATGGAAGAGAATACAACGCAGGAGACAACGCTGCTTTTCCACCTTCACCTTCCAAAGTGTGCCTTCAGCTTTTAGATGACAATAATGATTATGTCTAAATAAATTCATGCCGTATAATAAAATGTCAAGCAAATGACGTGACTTTCACGAGAGGAATTATAGCTTTTAAGGCTCGGTTCTCTAAAAAGCATTCACAACGGTTATAATAAGTTTGACAATGTGCTCAGGAACCCGACGGGTCTCTATTACGGATGTGCGATTTGACAAAAACAGCAGAATCCCTAGTGGAAAAACTACATTACCCATGATTCTAAAGGAAATATCCACCAATCAAAGCAAGCAAATTGTGCCACCTACTCCCATGATGCACTGTGAATGCCAATCAATTCAATCTCCCTGTGCACTCAAATAACTTGAACATTCATATGCATAATATGTATATTTTTCTAACTTTGTCTGATTTTCAAATACTTTTTTTGCGTTTTTTAATGCAAAATTTGAGACCAATCAGAACACATTACAAGCATACATAACATACATACAAGCATACATGAAAAATATCAAATAACATTCAAATATTATGAATTACTAATTTATAAAACTTTTCTTTTTTTTTTCGAACCACATTTCTCTCATCAAAAGGGCAAATTTTCTGATGTTTTAAGAGACTTCTTGACCCTGACACACAATCATGAGGGTCTCCAGGGTCCTTCTAACATCATTTAATGGTTTATAGGTTTTGTGGTCACACTTTGAGAACCACAAGAAACAATAAAAGAACATGCCAAGAAATACTAAAAGATTGTGCCAAACTACTTTTTGTCCATGGGATTGTATATTATAATAATGGAGCATTAATATCTCTCACACATACAATACCATCACAAAAATGTAAAAAAAAAACTAAATCACTTCAGAATGGCATAAAATATGCTCTAAGCTTGCCCAAGAGTGGTCACAGCACATAAACACACTAACAGAAGACAAGAGCGTTCACAGGGATTCTCTGCTGGGCTCCGTTTATTACGTCCGCCCACATCCAGCCCAATAAAGAAGCTTTCTGCCTACCAAGCGGGTTTGAGTGTGTTTGGTATGTGAGTATTTCTGCGCCAGCATCGCAGCAGAAGAAACCTATTACAAGTAACTCAAAAGACAACAACAACAACATCCCTGACAGAAACCATGAGGCCTAACACTATAATATGGACCCCAATTAGGCCTTCTAACAGATCGCACAATGAAGAGGTCCTTGTGCTCGTCTTTGAACGGTTCCGTCTTAAATCCCAGCCGCAGCTGGTACTGAAGCGCTGTGGCACCCCGTCACCAATTAAGACCCAAAACAAACGACAGAATCTGCCTTTTACGAGCTGTGATTTGCGTCCTGACCTTTTTCCAGCTTTGCCATCCATAATCACAACAACAACTTTAAACAGACTGAACAAAATCTTTCATGTGCCGTTTTACAGCTTTTTTTTTTTTTTTTTACAGAGATGGAGAGGAAAATCCCATAATGCGGGTTCTTCTGTTTTGATGAGCTGATGTTTGATGGGAAAATATGCCGTGGTGATCGGGTTCACTTGCGTCTGATGTGGCTCGAGTGCATTTGCTTCTCTAATGTGTCTGCGTGTGTGTGTGTGTGTGTGTTTTAAACTGCGGGTACACAGCTGTACTTAGCTGTACATGGGTGGATTTGCAAAGAAGAACATGGTACTTACATACTGTAGGAAAGTGACCGACAATGTTACTAACAAAGAACCTAATACTGACTTGTGGGTAGTCTAGCATAACGTGGATGCTCTGAAGAGTGAGAGAGAAGCATGTCCTCCAATGACATGATAACCTGTCACTTAAAAGGAAAATAATGCAAGTGTAACACCCCCGGGTCTTCTTCCACCATGACTCGGTCTCGCTCCGAGCGGGTCTCGAACCCAGGTCTCCAGCGTGGGAGGCGGGCGCTTTAACCAGGAGGCTAAAGGCCATGACCTCTAGCATTAGTCGCTAGAGCGCCTCTTTTTGAGGTCAGGAGAGTGAGGTTTACTTGCACAGGACCTACTGGCTGGCCTTCCGCTACACTCAACCCCCCAAACCTCACTCCCATCCAGATCCGGGTCACGGCACCAATATAACCCCCCTGAGTCCTCTTCCAGCACGACTCGGTCTCGCTCCGAGCGGGTCTCAAACACAAGTCTCTGGCGTGGGAGGCGGGCGCTTTAACCAGGAGGCTAAAGGCCATGACCTCTAGCGTCAGTCGCTAGAGCGCCTCTTTTTGAGGTCAGGGGAGTGAGGTTTACTCACACAGCACCTACTGGCTGGCCTTCCGCTACACAAGGTATCTTAATATTCAATTCAATTAATTTACAATAATAATAACCAATCACTGTCAAAACAGAAGCTGCATTTAACGTGCCATTTAGATACATTTACACATACTGTTTAATGCAGCTCACATGTGGCTTGAACGCATTTACCCTGCATTTCTTAAAACTACATAAACATACTATGTGATTTTTTTTTTTTAAGTAATATTGAATTACACACACTCAAAAAAATTCCACTTCTTTCAAAATCAATTGAAGTAACTCAAACCACTTACAGGTTGTGACAAGTCACTGGCTGCATCCAAAATCGCACACTTCCATACTACACAGCAGACAAAAACACCAGAGCAGTATGTCCGAATTCACAGTATTCATAAAACAGGAGGCCAAAAGTCCCCAGATGACCTACTACTTCTGGCAAGATTCCCAAGTGTGCATATGGTGAACACTTTACTATTCCACGAGGCCAAAGGAAATGATAGAAGCGCACATAACGAATAGTTGTGATTACATTCATGCTATATAGAATGTACTTTCTTTAACGGTCCTGAAGTAATTAGTAATTAAAAATAAGCACCCACACAGAAAGCATGATATTTTAGATGCAGCTCTTGTCTTAATGAGTTACTGAATCATTCACTTAACCAATTAGTTTAAATGGCTGATTCGTTTGGTTACTGACGGATTCATTTAAAACATGGAATTATTCACCAATGAAGCACTGCTCAGAGATGCAAAACCGTTCTGCTGCTAACAATGAAAACAAACAGATAATATTGTGTGTAAAATGTAAAGCAACATGACATTTGAATTGGATTATGCAATGAAAGCGTGCACTCTGACACTGCAATTTTGCAAAGCTAGTGACACTCAAAGTCAGTTGCACTTCATTAAAACCATACTAAAACAATATTATGTAGATGATACATATTGCACACCCTTAACAGGAACACAAGAGAAAGTGATCGGAAGAAATGGAGGGAGTTCCTGCTTTTGAACTACAGAACTGATCGATAATGTGTTTTTTCACACATGTGGTGGAGATGGAGCTGATTTCATGAAAGAGTCCGGAGCCCAGCCTAAGCGGGATTTCCTCTGGCCAATCCCCCTGGAGCTCATGGGACAGCACAGGCCGTCTGCTTGATTAAACACTGCCCAGCATTACGTAACACAACCCATAACGTCACAGGAGCTGATGCAACTGTTGTTTAGAGGTTCACTGTCCTGGAGCTCAAAGTGGACATACCTGGAACACACAGCAGCCAATCATTTGCCTGTTAACATGATTTTGTGGATACTCTGATAATAATGATAAATACTGGACACTCATCATGAGTGAAACATTTGTGCCACTTTGATATATAGTATGTCATGTGATATTACAATTAGTGCTGTCAAATGATTAATCGTTATCCAAAATAAAAGTTTTTGTTTACATAATATGTGTGTATTTATGATGTAGATATAAAGACACACACACACATACAGCATATATTTAGAAAATATTTACATGCATATGTATATATATATACAAATAAACATAATTCAATTTTCATAAATATATACTTATATGTGTGCGTATTTATATTGTAATGGAAGAAACAGAGGAGTGTGGAATGTGGTAATGAGGTGCAGGTGTGGGTGTGAGCATTCCCAGGAATGCGGCATGATGGGTAATGCAGTCCGTAAGTGGGGCGCAGCTCTGGCTGTGGAGTACCCTCTGGTGGAAACAACGAGGGACTCCAGCTGGATATTGTGACATACTGTATACATAATGAATACACACAGCACACACATATATTATGTAAAAAAAAACAAAAAACATAATATTACATATAAACGTGCATTGTGCGATAAAAAAATAATCCACATATTAAAGCTGCAAGCAACGATGAAAGGGCCTCACCACCTCCCGTGGCTTCAGGAAGACATGGAACAGTGAGCAATATGCCAAAAAAGAGCCAAAAAGTAATTTATATGTGCCAAACGTCCTTCTGCCAGATAGTGGCGCTATGTCTATAACTGAGCAGTGTTATGTAGATGTCTTCAGATCAGTACTTTTATCAAACATATCAAGTTTGATGCAGATTGAACATGGTTTACTTGAGTTAGAGAAAAGCACAACATATCCTGTTGTCTACAGGTGGCGTTATGATTGATTATGATCTGAATTGTGGCCTTTAGATGTCTTCAGGAAAGGAGTCTTGCTAAATATCTGAAGTTTGGTGCAGATTGGACATTGCATGTTGAAGTTAGTGTGAACAAGTCATTTCCTGTCGCCAGCTGGTGGCGCTATGATTAAAATGGAATATTGGCCTTCAGATCGTGACTCTATTCAAACGTGTAAAGTTTGGGGCAGATCGGAGATACAACAACTTCTATTGCCATGGCGAGACATCGAAATTTGTGATGCCGCCACGGACACGCCCTAAAACGAAAACTCAAGATCTTCACAATTTACCATCCCAAAGGCCTTTAGATAAGCCTGACCAAAGAAAATGTTGATGTCACCAAATCTCTAGGAGTAGTTCATTACAGAGTAAAACACGTCACTTCCTGTTGTCAGCAGGTGGCGCTATGACTGTAACTAAATTGGGCATGTAGATCTCTCCAGGTCAGGAGTCTTATCAAACATGTGAAGTTTGGGGTAGATCAGACATTGTATGACTGAGTTATAACAACTTTGATTTTCATGGCGAAACATCAAATTTCACACCCTTCAACGGAAGCTCTAGATCTTCGCACCGACTGAATAAATCTCTGGTAGGAGTTTGTTAAAGTATGACACCTGAAAATGACAAAATTTTTTGCTGAGATTATTAAAAATAACGACTTCTTGTTGGGTTTGACTTTTTGTAGGTAATGGTGTGCTACATGTGTGTACCGATTTTCGTAAATGTATGGTCAAATGTATCGGGAGGGGCACTTCTTTGAATGTATACAGGTGGCGCTATTGAGCTATTTTTGTCACATCCACTTCTGAAACCCATATCAAATGTCTATTTTCGCCAATTTGAGGTGTGTGCAAAGTTTTGTGACTTTTCAAGTATTTAGGGCCTCAAAAATGTGACTCATTCCGCAGCAGAAGAAAAATAATAATAATAATAAACGGAGCAATTCCAAGAGGGTCATCACACCGCGGTGCTTGGGCCTTAAAAATGTCATTTTAAATCAGTAAGTCTTAAGTGGTATGTCAATACACTTGGCATGAAATACACTTCAAGTACACAGAATCAAGCACATACATTCACGCATATGAATAGTTTTCATGTCTCTGAGCTCCCTCTCTCCCATCAATACTCCAGTGCTTTTACACAAAAGCCTCTCATTAATGGATCTCATAGTTCCAAGTGGTCAAGCAGCAGCGCTAAGACCGGGAGGAAGTGCATTCCATCACCAATGGTTTCTGGCAAAGCCGTAAGCTACTTACCAAGGGTCCTTCTCATGCCCTGTGCACAGTAACTCTACCCCGAACGCTGCGGGAGCCGACTAACCTAGACAGGACATCTCACTTAAAGGCACAGTTCATGCAAAAATGAAAATCTGTCATCATTTGCTCACCCTCATGTTGCATGGTATGACTTCTGCCACGTATGACGCTTTGCTTAAATGCTCCTCTATTGTAAGTCACTTTGGATAAATGCATCTGCTAAATGCATAACATGTAACATTTCACATGATAGTTTAATATTAGTTTGATTTCTGCAAGCGATGAGATGAGGCACATCTTCTGCCTCTGATACGGTCTCAACACTGCTCTGATTAGAGGGTTAAACTGAAGCACATGCAGGGAGCACCTACAGATGGATCTCATTCTCTCTGACACACACACACACACACACACACAGTAATTTAAGGTCAGTGGAGACCATATTCATACTTCTGGCCAGTAACAGGATGGACATATTGAGATACTTATGAAGTGGTTTACAAGAGCCTAGACTGCTGCAACAGGCATGAAGACTTCTGTTCATCTCTCTCCTCATATATCTCATTTACAACAGGGACATGCTTTGCCATGGCCAACTTTACCCATTTTTTACTTTTTGTGGTTGGAAAAAGGTGGCTGGGATGCATAACAACGATGAATTTTAATATCAGTGCATCCCTAATTGCTGACACATAAAAAACAAAATGAAAAAAAGCTGATAGCATATAAAAGTTAAATGACAAAACTAAATTTCTACACTGTTTTTGCCAAAAAATTAATAAATAAAAGCAACTGTTTTATATGCTACAAGTGAATTTAGGCATCACAGTAGCATGACACATGCATAAAATACTAAACTCAAATACTTATTTTTAAAATGTTTTAAATTAAATTAAAATAATTTAATTTAATTTAATTAGAGTGCTGGATTGACACTCATTATAACACGCAGAAATATGGTAATGGATGTTTAATTGTTTGTTGCGATTTTAAGATTTAGCTCATCTAGCACTAATTTGAAGAGACAGCAAATATTAAACCCTTCAGTGCATTCCCTTTATGCACATCTTCAAAGTATCCATTCTACCAAAAATCACAATGCAAAATGCAAACAAATGTATTCTAGCCCATGACATGCATCCACTGATGTACAGAGGCATTTTCAGTCTAATTACTTTACATGAAAAAGTCATACCGTGAATTAAAGCTGGAACTCCTCAAACTCAAAACAAAAATGCTACCACTTCCCATAAATATCCTTCATATTTAGTTAGCGATTCATGCATTTATCCACTGGATAATAATAGAAGATATAACAGATTTAGGAACAGATATAATAGAAGTTATTAAAATTAAGTACATTTGAGCCCCTGAATAGGTCAGCATGAATTGAACAGTCCTCCCTACTGTAATCATTCACTGACATTGAAATGCAGAACATGTTCAGATTCCGTCGCTAGAGCCAAACTCTGCATAAACAATGCACAAAAAGCTAAACTAAAACTTTACGTTTAAAAAGGGTGCTTTCTTTCCACTAGTGTGAAACAGCACGTTATGAAAAGCCAAATAGCCCAAAAGCTCAAAATTGGCCAATGCACGCAAAAACAATGTTTCTGCCTTTACTCTCTTGCCTTGAAGGAAACATGCATTTGTCAGCGTGTGTTTGAGCTCTCATTAGGTGTTAAAGTCAAATTCCAAGCATTTCCCAACCCAGCAGCCTCCAGCGGCTCCGTCTGAGCTTCCAAGAGCTACAAAAACACTCTTTCTTAAAGACTCCATGAAACGTCTTCATCTTCAATGATGTATGCAGCCTTCAAAATCAGACACTGCAATAAAATCAGTGGGCGGGGCTAAATAGGCAGTGGTGTAGAATTGGTGGGCGGGACTAAACAGGAAATGAGGTAGAATCAGTGGGCGGGACTAAACAGGCAGTGATGTAGAATCGGTGGGCGGGACCAAACAGGAAGAGAGGTAGAATCGGTGGGCGGGGCTAAATCGGAAGTAGGGTAGAATCGGTGGGTGGGGCTAAATAGGCAGAGATGTAGAATCGATGGGCGGGGCTAAATAGGCAGTGATGGAGAATCGGTGGGCGGGGCTAAACAGGCAGTTTTAATATAATATTATACATAACATATCTCATCAAAAATACGTACCATTTTTATGTACCTTACTGCACGTTTTTCTGCAGTTTCAAAGAGAAATGTCCACTGAGTGGTGCTAAAACACAGGTTCAATACGTGAACCCTGGCACATTATTACGTTGATATAGGTATGCATTACGATGGTTCAGAATTAAAATATATGCGGGACTGTTGCTAAAGGTTAATGCTCTATCATGTTGGAAATATGCCCTTTACCAAAACCAACCCTAAACCTACCTGATAGTGTTCACAAATGCGAAACTGATCTAAAAACACAGAACAAATCTACCGTCTATGAAAACACATAGATATGAAGCTGGATGTGTGTGATTCTAATTTGACCCCATTAAATCACTCCAATTTGATTTAATGTAGTCCATTTATTTTTAATCTTTCACTTTGCTCTCTTCGGCCAGACGCTGCCGCCCTGACAACACAAAAGCACCGAGCAGTGGTTTGTGGGCATGTGGTGCTGTTATCTGTACGTGAAGGCCGTGGGATCCTCTGCTCCCCCATGACCACACTATGCACCGAGACCCTGAAGTTTACTTGTTGCTAAGCGACGATAATATTCATAATTCTTCTTGCTTAAGCTGCTATGATTCATGTCGGCTTCGCAGTAAATGGCTGCGTAATTGCACGTTGCCGTTCCAGACTCCAGAGGTGCTGAGTTCTGCTGGGTCGACGTGCTATCACTATTAGCATGGCCACTTTGGTCAGAAACACCAGCCAAGTCCTCGTTCCAAGAATGCAGTCCGAGCTCAAATAAATACGCTGTAGCATATCATTCATACTAAATCAGGGCCGATGGCCTGGACCGCACCACATGACACCCTAACCAGTGTTTTGATGAGCGAGCTCCACGAGAAGTGCTTACAAATTTCCTTGATAATAAGAGCTTGATATAATATAAATATCAGAGTTAAACACGTCAGGCTTTTGTTTCTTTGCACAGAGAATATTTTTATAGAAACCGCTGCGGTTTTGTGCCACAAAGGCAAGAGAGCCATAATAATGGTGAGGTCGATTTAGGAACGGAGAAATAAACTCCAGACTATTCCAAACATACATCTGCATTAGAGAACCCACAGGGAGGAAAAGCGGTGGAAAACACACTGAATTGTCATGGTTAGAGAATCTATTAAAGGTAAGACAAATCCTAGGAGGTACTGGCCAGCTTTCAGAGCGAGGCCTGCTGTTCAGGACAATCCTTACATATTTGATTTACCAGGTCATGTGCTCCTTGACAAACCCAGAGACGTAAATAATCTAGCTGAGCCAGACTGCGCTAGTCTAGGGGTGGGCAATATGAACTTGAGGACCTCCTAGTCAGATAGAGAGATGTCAGTAGTAACATGCTAAAGTTAGCATTAAATAGTTTGAACTAAATCATTTTAAATAAAAATGTAAGTAATTAAGTTAGTATGAACTGTTCATTCTAGTACCCCACTGATAGCTACATAAATAAAACAAACAAACAAATGAAGTGTTAAAGATTGCATGAAATGGAAACGTGATCCTGTTTAAATGCATAATATTACAGATTTACTGGTATAGGTTTCATTTATTCTTTTTTATTGTCTCTTAATTTTCAAGTGCTGGGAAATGATTAATCACATCTAAAATAAAAGGTTTTGTTTATATAGCATGTGTTTTTGTACTGTGTGTATTTATTATGCGTATATAAAGAGAAAATAATACAGTATATATTTTAAAAATATTCATGAGACGAAGGATCAGAGACATTTCGGATCAAGTTTATTTCGTGGTCAGCCAGGCAGGGTCAGATAAACAGCGAAAACAATATCAGAGACAATCAAGAATCATAAATGAATACCAGGCAGAGTTCAGGGCAGGCAGCTATCGGTCAGAAAAGAGTAAACAGTCCAAGACATATCACAGGGAATCGTAACAACAGAATAAACGCTCGGGCAGAATAAGACTTCGCGTTCGCTGGGAATCCTCCAGGGAGAGAGCCACAGAGGCACGATTTGTGACAATTTACATATATATTTATATTGATATAAGTGATATTATATATATAAATATATTTAATATTTTAAAAGATTCTTAAATATACACATGTATGCAGCCTTCAAAATCAGACACCGCAATAAAATCAGTGGGCGGGGCTAAATAGGCAGTGATGTAGAATCGGTGGGCGGGACTAAACAGGAAGTAAGGTAGAATCAGTGGGCGGGTCTAAATAGGCAGTGATCTAGAAACGGTGGGCGGGGCTAAACAGGCAGTGATGGAGAATCGGTGGGCGGGGCTAAACAGGCAGTGATGTTGATGATATTCTGTAAAGATGGGGTTTATCCACACTATTACATCACAGAGTAGAACATTTCACACGTTTTGGCAGACTGCCTTCAGTATAAACTGTTCAGTTTTGAGTTCTGAAACTTATGGCATTTTTATAGTACAGTATTTTATATACTATATCTAATATTATACATAACATATCTCATAATATGTACCGTTTTTATATTTATATTCATATAAGTGATATTATATATAGATCTATTTAATATATTAAAAAATTCTTAAATATACACATGCATGTGTGTGTACGTATTTATACAGTACATGCATAATAAATATACCCAACACACATACATATATTATGTATACAAAAACTTTTATTTTGGATGCCCAGCGCAAATAAAAACAAAAGATTTAGCTGCCTAATTAATTATTAATTATTAATAATCATAATCATATTTGGGGGGTGCTTGGCATACAAATTTTACTTGCATTCTTAAATATTTCCTCTTCTTACACTCGATCATGCAGTTTTTATTTATTTAATCCAAAACCATGAAAACACCACCCATTTAAACAGACATCGTGATTTTAATCAAACCAGACCAATCAAACTCACTGGAAATAACATCCCAGGAGCGAAGAGCATATCTTTGAAAAAGTCCAGGCCAGGATAGAGCGCTTTAACTCAGAGATAATGGGGTCTGTTTGCTTGTTTGCACATTTATAGAGCGAATTCGAGAGAACTTTTCCCATGATGTCAAAGAATGGTCAAAGACCTGCGCTCCCCGCTGACCACTTCTGCCTGGTAATTCACACACTGGACTTTGGGGCCGGTTTTGTCAGAAAGCATGACTTCATAGCCGTGGCAGCATGGCAAAGGTCTAGCAGAGCTTTAAGCCTGGATAAACAACCCAGTGGGAATACCTCTCCTTCCTCTGTTTTTTCAGCTCATGCATTTGTTGCTACTCATTCCCACTCGATCAAGCAGCGGCGCTCATGCTGTCAAACCAGTTTTGGGCAGCCGTGCCTCTACAGTTGACTGGGATGGCACCAGGGAAACAAAAAAATGGTGTGCCAAGGATGGGAAAGAGACATTTTTGGGAAATAACAACAGCTCTTGATCTTAATTAATTACAGTCACATGAAATGTTTGCATTGGGATGAATGAAAACACTATCTCCAATCTGGGCTCTCATTATGCACTGTATTTACAGGAAGTTCCAAAAGCCACTCCGACTGAAAGCATAGGCTTTGTGGACTCTAGCAGAGATCAAAGGAGGATCAACAAACAGTTGTGTAAGGAGAGTCTGAGGGGGGGAAAGTGAAAAGTCTTTCAGATATCTCTCCAGATTAATTCCTATGGAGGTGAGGAGCACCCTACAGTCAGCAAGGATTCAGGAGAAAACACAGCAGCTCAAATTAAACTCTACTCATATGAGAGGATTCAGGGAAAAAAAAAAAAAAACACGTTTTGGGGGCCTGAAAATGCAATCTTTCAAAAATGGGTTTCAAAGTGCACGTTTATAAAAATTGTGGGTATATGTAACCCCCCTGGGTCCGCTTCCACCACAACTCGGCCTCGCTCCGAGCGGGTCTCGAACCCAGGTCTCCGGCATGGGAGGCAGGCGCTCTAACCAGGAGGCTAAAGGCCATG
>JAUCMS010000059.1:1147371-1165957 GCA_032357445.1 Enteromius radiatus
TAAAAATGCCTAAAATAACATTTTATTTCAAGATTTACTATCCTTATCCAGCCCTGTGCAAAGCATGATGGGAAGGGCAAGTCCACTTCCTAGTTACACAATTAAAATGAAAAGTCAGTTTAACACAATGCAGTTTTTTAAATAGGGAACCAAACATAATTGTGTTTTTTTAATAAACTGAGCAGTGTTGGGGAATCTTTTTTTTTTTTTTGAGTGCATGTTATTATCCAGTCCTAGAATTTTTGGTTTAAATTGTGGTGAACTTCACAGTTTGTTCTATTTTATTTCTTGTTTACTTTCTTAAACAAACCTTTTTGGGGTTTTTTACTCAGAACTTCTGTTCCACCTTTGGACGGCAATGAATCTCAACAAAATAGCTCATTTCATGTCAAAAATCAATGATACAAAATAAATAAATATAAAAAGATATATTTTATTTTCAGGTGTAAATGAATTCGAAATCCCAGATTTTTAATTCAATATTTGGACGGCAATGCATTGGTGACAGTCTTCTCAAAATAGCTCAAATGTTACAAAAATAACCCAAAATTTAATAAGTCTTTATCCATTACTCTGACACCATCATGGGATCCTAAGCTATACAGAACACTAGAATTCACCCAATCACATGAGAGCAGAGAACATCGTGACCCACTCAGACTACATTCGGCACGTCAGATCTTCAAGATCTTTCATCCACAAGCCTGTTATTAACCTCCAACCCATCTCAATCTCCCCACATCACATTTCCAATCTCAAATTGAACATGCCGTCCATCTGTCCTCATTTCCAAGTCTCCTCTCAACCTCAGAAATCTATTTCGAGTTCAACCTCTGCAGCCCAAAATGACTCCAGACACACATTTCTCAGATTTGGAAGGACTTTGAATGGATTCTGGCGACCAGGGAGACACACGACCCAGATATCATTCTTCTAATCCTCACCACCGGGAATGACACACGAAACACAGCGATGAACAGATGCATCCATCGATGATTACTGTAGCTCCTTCCTTCAGTTCTCGTTCTCTCGCTCCAGCACCTGTGGAGAGAACATGATTCCTCTCCGACCCCGAGCCAGTAAAACTCGCTCCTGCAGGCCCTTCTGTCAAAACACTCGCTGGAAATGAAAGGCGCGGAGGAGAAATGGAATTAAATGTAAGACACAACCTCTTCTTTTCATGATAACGCAGCTAGACGATTTGAAAAAGTGGATCATTGATTCACGACATGAAAAGGCCTTTCATATTGACAATCTTAGCAATCTGCACGATCAGACGCCTCCTCTTACAACCCTTGCATTATTCAGATTCCCAGACCGTTGATAGTGAAGCCAGTGAGGTGTGCAAAGAGAAACCAGCAAACGCACTTTCAGCCATCTGTGAATGTAAATATAGCATCATGCAAACAAAACTCGTTCTCATCTGTCAGGAGAATTCGCTGTACGAAATATAGAGGAATATGGCACATGATGATATTTTAAAATAGTAGGTTGCATTCCCTGTTAAATGGTCATATATTTAGATGTATAATGCACGATTAATATATTAAAGAAAGCAAATGAAAGCATTTGATAATTTAGTTATTTACAACAATATTTTAAAACATGGGTATGGGGAAGTGGGTTCATTAAAAATGCATTAAAACATGTAACATGCATCAGTTGTAATTTTTATCAAAATAATAATTATTTATATAATTATGTCTAAAAATATATCAAATATCATATGCAAAAAATATATATATTTAATATTTATTAAAATATATTTATTAAATAATTTTGACAATTTTGAATTGAACCTTAATAAACTATGAACTCAACTAAATTAAATTTTAACTTACTTAACTAAGTAATGATTATTATTATTTCATACTTATTAAACTAGAAACTAATTTATTAAATGCACTCACATGCAACTGGGAATTATCTTTAACTTTTCCCTTCAAAATAAAAACCAACGCTAAGTTAAATTACATTATTATGAATCATATGTTATTATAAAAGTCTAATAATAGCAATACATTTCAACAATACATCAGATAACCTGAAAGCCTTTCAGATAAAAGGTCAAGACTAATAAAAGCACGGAATGCATGCGCTGAGATGACATCCAAAGGAAAATTAAAGGTCAAAAGGGGTATCGTTCCTCATCTTACAGAGGAGAGCATGTTAAATATAGCAGCAATATGTGCAATTCTCATAAATCTAGATGCTTTTTCTGCCTGACCTCTCCACATTAAGTGTACAAATCAAAGTACTTCAAAAACCAACCACATCTCAAGGGGAATCTGTCACTGCAAAAAACTTCTCAGCACAAAGTACTCTCTACCAGTTTGCAATAGAGAGGTGGAAAGCGAGGACATGTGGAGTTACTACATGAGAGAGAGAGCAGCTGAGCTCAGATCAATGTCTTTTTCAAAACCTTCAAAAAGTAAAAGAGACATGGCCACAAAGCCAATGGTACAGCAGGTATTAAACATCACAGAAGCCTCGTGACGCACCGTTTTCTGCTGTTTACATGCGTCTGTGCTGCCATTTTCATGGTAATATATTCAGGACGGTCAGCCCTGCTTTGTGAATCATCTGTGTGTACAACAGCTGCTTGAAAAGCGCTGGCTGAAGCTCCTGGCAGAGGCTCTGCTTACCGCAACGATAACCAATCAAACGACAAAAATAATAATAAAGGGAGACAATTACAGGATGCGCAGCAGATCAAGCCCCACAGCAACACTGTTTCCCTGTAATTATGCAAATATATGCACCTGAGAATTATACAAACAGACATTTAGTGTATAATCTTTTTTTTTTTGTGCTGCTAGAGCTCTTTTGTCCATTTTTATCAATAAACAGAAAGTGGTAATGCAATTAATTAAATAGAATATCTAAAAATGAAAATATACAATTCATTGCATTGCAAAATAATAGAATAATTTATGTCTAAAAAATTTCTTTAAATTAAATACTAAATAGTGTACAATCATTTATATTAAAACTAAAATAAAATATTTCTGTTTAATTTAATTGCAAATTTGTATTTTTTTTCTTTAAGTAAAATATATATATATATATATATTTTTTTTTTTTTTTCCATGATTTACAGTGTAACAATTTTGTCAGGCATATTTTACAACAAAAAGCTATTTATGACATATTAAGATACTAATTACTTTCACCCCAAATACTAATTAATTGTAATTTTTTTTTTTTATTAGGCACTAGCCTAAGTTTTGCCCATTAGTCAGTAAGAGTTTACTCATTTAAAACCAAAAATTGAATATGCTCCCTTATTCTTTTATATATGTCAATATGTACAAGTCAGAATAAGCATGTTGTTTGAACTTGTACATAAATATTATCTTACACTGAATGACAATGCAACATTATTTCTTTAAAAACCTTAAAGGTAGACATTTTACTTGCATTTAAATGTGCTTTCTATGGACATACAATCACATTTGTACATTTATTTTGATGTGGACATCTTGACGTTATTGATCCATGTCTATGTTTATTTTTAAAAATAGATGTACATATGCACTTCTGTCCTTAAACATCTAACCCTGTTTTTCCATTCTAGCGGAGCGAGAGCTGAAACTGAGAGCAGAGGATTGTTGCTGCAGGCGACAGCAGATGAGCTTCATCTGATGAGGTGACTGACCTTTCTGAGCTCTGAACTTATTGTGTCAAATAAACTGGGTGAGACTGGGTCAAGCAGACCTACGGCTAACGCTGCCTATCACTGATGCATGATGGAGCTCTACTAAGTCAAACGAGCCACAGCCAATGACGTCCGTGATCAGCTTGACCTCTGACCCCAGGCGACCAACAGCATGAAATAAAGCTCCAATAAGCCTGTGTGCACTTGAGGGGAAAACAGCATAACAACTGAGCAGTCAATCACACCGGAAACCTCCTCAGAGACCAACAGCCACGCTGTTATTAATATCTGACTGATGAGCACCGCACACAAAAAACATGAGGAGAGCAAAAAAATCAGAGCGAGTCATTTTCTAAAGTAAAAATGAAAGATTAAGATAATATTAAGGTAGATATGAAACATCATGACTCTTCATTCATTTGACTTTAATCACAACAGTCATAATATATATATATAATATAGGTGTTTTGCTCTTTGTCCCCATATCTTGCATTTGAGGTAATTTCTAACCCTACTCCACAGACTCATAAAAACTAATGCAAGCTCTGATTGTCAAATGAAGAACAAAACAAACAAACAAACAGATGGTATAATAATAATAATAATAATAGTAACAAAAAACGCACAAATGCACTGAATCAAACCCAACAGCGACTGTGTGTGTGTGTGTGTGTATAGAGAGTTTATTTACACAAACAGCTAACTCTTCAAAAATCATGTTTTTTTTTTTTTCATTGTGCATTCCAGTTAATCTCAATCAAACTGCAGTTGGGTCATTTTTATAAGATAAAAAAAACAAATAATAATAATAATAATAACATAAAAACATGATATTTTTTATGTTAAACAGGGCTATCCGTTTTTGCAAATAAAGTCTTCATATAAATTATATGAATATGAATATATACATTTAAATACAGGTCAGAACCTGTAGTTATTAAAATGTATGTAACGTGTGTGTGTGTGTAATTGTGACTGAATGAGTGTGTGTGTGTTCAGGCATTTGTGGTTTACAAGGACACAAATAATCATCAGGCATTTGTAGCAACAGCCAATAATACATTGTATTGCTCAAAATTATCCATTTTTCTTTTATGCAAAAAAAATCATGTTCCATGAAGAAATAAATACAAATATAATACAATTTATAAATAAAACAATATTTTTTATGAGTAAAAATCATTGCTAAGAACTTTATTTGGCCAACTTTTAAGGAGTTTTTCCTCAATATTTCGATGTTTATTTATTTTTTGGCACCCTCGGATTCCAGATTTTCAAATAGTTGTTTCTCAGCCAAATAGCTTCATCATCAACTTAGCTTTTAGATGATATATAAATCTCAATTTCAAAAATAAATAAATAAAATGACCCTTTTGACTGGTTTTGTGCTTCAGGGTACTGTCTGAGTGTTTCTTTTCAGTAAAGCAAGATTTGCGTCAAGCTGTCATTAATTTCAGAACATGTAACGGCGTCTTACAAACAAAAGCAAACTCTTTGAAGCAGCTTGTTTCTGCTCCTCGTCCAGAATCATCACACGCTCACTTCAACCTGCTCCGTATGATGTGAAATCAGTCAGTGATGAAGGAGCGGAGCGTTTTATTAATCAGCGCAGGACAGGCTCTCTCGGGTCCGCCTTAAATATGAGCATCAGGAAAACAAACCACGTCTGGAGCGTGCCAGCGTGAGTCAGCCGAAGGTCTGAGAACCGCAGGACATCTGCACACACAGTCCAGCAGCGTGTCCATGCTCCATCCCTAACAAACGCTAAATCTGCCCAGAACACCAGCAATTTCCCCACTTCCCTGCAGCTATTTTTAGCCCCGTGTGAATGAGGATTTATGAGGGTCTCACAGCTCCTGTGGCGACAGAACTGAGTTTTTGAAGATATGCAGTTATGAACACGCAGTTATCACCGCACGACATTTCACTTCTAAACGCTACAATTTATTCAAAAACGTCTTAAAGAATGTTTAAAGGGCCAGTGCAACCAAAAAAAAACTTTTTTTTAATCTTTCTTCAAATATACTAGAAATCTAGAGCGGATTGCCACCAAAATATGAATTGATTCTTAAAAACCGTCCATTTCTGTTTGTTTGTCACACAAAGCCACATGACTTTGGAGGACTTGAAAGTGCATGGTATTTGGGAACATGACCCAGTCCCTACTCACTTTCATGATACAGAAAAGGTGTAGAAGTGTGTTGCACATAAAAAAGAAAGTCATACGAGGTCAGAACAAAATGACTGTTTTAGATAGGAACGCACTGATATTAAAATTCGGTCTTATATATTGTTTTTCATTATTGTTTTGGTTGATGACCAATAAAAGCAGATATTAATTAAATGCTATGCTGTCACAAATTTAAAAAAGACATTACATATAATCATTACATTATCAGGGTTTTTAAGATGGGCTTAAAGTGAGTGTTAGATGTTAGTAAAGGTAATTTAAATGTAAAAAATAGGGTTAATAAATAAATACATTGAAATATTTAATATCGGTCTATATATATATATATATATATATATATATATATCCAATAGACCAATATTTATACACTAATATAAAGTCTAAAAGAGAAAATTATTTTACATTTAAATATTATAATATACGTTTATTCAAAATGTAATTTACGGAACAATAAATAAAATTAATCCCAAAAATATATAACCTGTTTTATAGCTGAAATTCCTGAGAAAAAAAAAGACCTAAGTGAATTAAACATACAGTATATCCAATATAGACCTAAATTAAAATTAAAATTAAACAAAATCAAAAGTAAAATTAAAATTAAAATTAAATCATTATAAAATATTAAAGCAATTATAAAATAAATGCTATTTTGAACACCAGCAATTTGTATAACAGCAATAGGTCATGTCATTTTAGTCATGTTCAAACAGTCAAGAATGACGGTGTTTCTCTCTCCAGCACACATCTGTCTTCCCACCATGAGCCTTGAAGACATCAGAGGACAGCTGGGAGTGAACAAGATCAATGACTGATCCTTAAAAGAGCTTTGTGTGAAATTGCGTAATAATAAAGACCGTGCTGTACTGGAGACGTCAGTCTATTGCTATACATCAGAAGTTATCAAACATTTGCCGCGCAGATGCCTCGCAGGCCCGGCAGAATGAGTTCATGTAAAACAATTCAAATCAAAGCGTTTCTGTCCCGTCTGACACAGAAACCGATGACTGTGGGCTGTTTGACATCAGAAATCCCAACTCACATGTAAACACAGCGCCAAACAGGATCTGCAGAACAAACCGTGGAAATGTGCTGGAAGAGGCTCAATCTTTCCCTCAGATTCAGTCTGAAGACATTAGATCTTGTGTAAGGATCCTGTCAAATATTATCCAGGTATTTATGGCTTTTAAAACAAAAAAACAAAACAAAACTATATATATATATATATATATGTATCTTTCTTTTTTTACCATTTATTTCTTTTACTGTATATATATATATATATATATGTGTACACATGTAGATGTTTTTTTTCTTTACATTTAGAAAAATAAATTGTCATTAACCACTTTTTCACCATATGTTTATTATTGTTAATAACATTATTATTATTCAAGCCATATATAGACTGCTTTTGATACAATTAAGCATTAGATTTCTTCACTGAACCTCAACTATTGATTTGTTTCGTTGCAAAATGAAAAATACTGCTTGGTTGTTTACATAATCGATGTGTTAAATATATTATTGTACTGCTCTAATCTACTTAATGCATTGACATTATACAGATATGATCAATTAAAGTTATGAATTTCCGTAAATCTTTTGATGTGCAATGTGAAAAGCACTTTATAAATACCACTTGACTTATATATAATCCCCAAATTATGAAAGCAAACATATGACACATGAAATGCATAAGATATAAATATTTATACTTTACTCTTAAATTAAATTAAAGATCAACCTATACATTTAAATTCAATTAGTTTAAATAAAAATACAAAAAGAATAACGCTCAGTAAGTGCAAAAGGAATTAAACAAAGCAAACTGATTGAGAGCCATCCAGCACATCTTTAGTGGTTATTTGTGAGGAGAGGTTTCAATTCAATCAAACCTAAGGCTGAAACACACTGAGCAACGTCCAATTATGAGCCATTCGCAATAAAGTCTTGAATGGCATCTGGACACTAAATGAGCCATAAACAACTCAAAGTGTGAAGCTCTGTGTTTGTCCTTCACCCGCTGCGGTCTCGGACTTTGAGAAGTGTACAGAGAAACACTAGTCCACGAGTTATTTAAGTGTATCCAGACCTGCTGTGAAAGCTCAGCGGCATACAAACTCACATGATTTTGGTAGGGATTTTCACTCAAGGATTGTTTTTCTCTAACCTTGCCAATGATATTCACTGCTTACGAACAACAGAGAAGTAACTAAACCGTCATGTTCCTGTCAAACAGCTGCATCGAGATGCATTACCTTCCACTCATGCAGTCTAGATCTAGAGCCTGACCGATAAAAGATTTTGAAGGCCGATACGGATACAAATATTTGTTGGTTTTAAAATCCATTATTCAGATATATCGGCCGATATATATATATATATATATATTATACATATAATCGATTTACTACAGAAAAAAAATGATGTGCTGGAAAATTACATGCTTAAAAAAAACCTCCTGAATTCCTCTGTGATGTATTTAGCATTACCGATTATTTAATTACTGCCCATAATTGAAGAAACATCCTTATGAAGGGGAAAAAATAATAATAATTAGCATGTCCTGCCTCTTCATGATTAGATTTGATTTGATTTTGGCTTACTTTTTATGTCACTAGTTAATAATAAGATTTCATTTTTATCCAGATAATAAAAGCATGTCGGGGATTGCTCTCCTGCCAGCAGCAGATGCACAGAATGCATGACACTCATTTTCCTAGAAAGAGGAGATTCCACAGCCATAAATCAAACAACATCTCCTGATCTGTGCCGGAGCTCCATTAAACCTGCCTGCGTGACTCTGTGTGACCACGTCCATCTTCACGGTGAATGAAGAGTGTGTCAATCACAGGCAGACGGATGTTTATCATTAACGAGGACTGGAGAATCCATGCTATCCCATTAGAGCCACACAAACATCCCAAACAGAGTCCAATACTTCCCTCTCACGCTCTTCATTCACATGCAACAACAGAACCGAGACGCCATATTCTGTGAGATCTGTTACCCAAGCCCTAGTGTGTGCAGTCTGGAATAACTAGATGTTTTAGAGAGATGACTTACAGTAATACCAGCAATGCTATTCCATCGCTTTGCATTGTAATTGATATCTGTGATGCGCAGCTGAATTTCCAGCATTATTACTCCAGTCTTCAGTGTCATATGATCCTTTAGAAATCATTCCAATTTGCTGCTCAAGAAACATTATTATTAATGTTGAAAACAGTTGTGCTGCTTTATATTTCTGTTGTTGCATGATGTATTTCAATTACAAATTAAGAAATTAAAAAATACTAAAAATATTTAAAAAAACGCATCTCTTCCATCTTTGAGACTACTTATTTTCTAACTGCTTGTTATATGATGTTGCTAAAAAGAACTTTATTTTGTGTATTCGGTGTAATGGAATGTGTTTATGTGGTTTAAGGTGCAAAAAACACATTATTTTCCACATGCTGTACATTATTGTTGCTCCTGTAAGCCCCGCCTCCTGAAACGACTCGATTTGTACAAAGCTCATCGCTCTAAAAAAGCGAGGTGTTCTGTGATTGGCCAGCTATCCAGTGCACTGTGATTGGCCGAATACCACAAGCATGTGACAGAAATGTTATACCCCTTACCATGACGTGATGCTGTGACACCAAAACAATAAAACATGACGAATGAGGCATTTGTTGCATTTTAATAAGTTAATAAATCAGAACACTAGTCGTGTCCTCTTTTGGAAGCACTCTCACAACGACACACAGCGTCTCCAGAAAAACACAATAATAGCTCCGCCTTCTTTCTTTCTGGAAACATTTGGGTGGTGTTATAAAATAAAACCAACCTTGTGACGTAGAAAAGTGGGGGGGTCTTTAAACGAGTCATTTTAGGGGGGTGTGGACAAATCATAACTTTTATAAAGAATATCTCTTTGGTTTTGAAACTTTAATCTTTGTGATTTCAGGGATCTTAAGACTCTCTGCACTAACAGCTCGTAACACTGAAAAACATGAAATTGCATCATGACCTCTTTAAAAAAAAACACTTGCTTCTCTAATCTTTTTGCATTCTAGCCATTCGTTTTCTTTTTATTTATTATAAATTAACAAAGGCAAAAACAAAAAAGGCCTCTAACGCTAGCTTGCTATATATTTGTTTTCTTTTTATTATATAATTAAAAAAATCCTTGCTATGTAACTGAGACTTTAATACTTGCATATTATTGCTTGTTTGTTGGCTTTGATTACTTCCATTGTCCTCATTTCCTCATAAAAGCATCTGGAAGATGACTAAATGTAAATATAATCTTAATATAATACTTTTATTCAACAAGAATGTTCAAGAATTCCAAATTCTTAAATAAATGTTGTTTTAACAAAGAATCCTGGCAAAGATTTTTTTTTTCTATTCTTTGAGAGCAGATCAACAGCTGCATAAGACTCATCGTCTGGTTAATTAGTGCATCGCTGAGACTCGTTCAAATGTGTTACTGATTAACGCTTCAACGCTCCACACTTCCTGCGCTCACACTGGCCTGATACTGAGAGAACGGACACCAGTTAATGAGGCCACACACACACACACACACACACATCACCGTTAATAATGTTAATGCTGGCAGACTCTCATGGCATTTCTCAACAACAATTACAGTCTATATTCTGCATCATTGAGGCTCTTGGGGGTCAGTTATTAATAAAGAGCAATTAATACGATGGAACGCGGTACAGAGTTTGAAGGAAAGTCACTTCAGTCGCCTGCGTGTTTATGGTTTAATTGGATCCTGTAAGCCAGCGGTGCTCAGTCTGCGGGAGGCAGAGGTACTGTTACGAGTCTTACAGAGACTGCCCCAGTTCTGCAATCCCTGCCACTTTCACACAAATATGTGAGAAAACAATGCAGAAAAGCAACTGCACGACTCTAGAAGACGCAATTTGCATGTGCTATTTTTAGGATTTTCCACTCACTCCTCATCCACTTTATCCGAAAAGCTGAAAATGAGAATATTAGACTGATTTCTGACGTAATGATGCTGAAACTTCAGCTTTGACCACAGAAAAAGATTGAGTTTACAATATATTCAAATACAAAGCAGCAGTTTAAAATTGCTATAATACTTCACATTTTTTGAAGTATTTTTGACCAAATAAATGCAGCCTCAGTAATCACAAAACCGCGCCAACCCTAAAGTGTTCAACTAATAAAACAAGTTGTATAAATTTACTTTTTGATCTTTCAAAGTTATTTTTGCAACAACACACAAATTCTCATGCAAAATACTAGCCTGGCTTCTGCGACTATGAAGCTCATAAGAGCTTAGTCTGGCCAAGCTCGCCTTCTTAACCTGCGTCCATCAGATGCCTCTGTATACTACTGGACGAATCTACAACCAATCAGAACACTCATGCCGATGACGTATGCGTAGCGACGGAACCTGAAGACACTGTAACCAATTCCAATAGCTTCATTAAAGCCGTAGGAAAATGTCTTTACTTCCTTTAATTAATTCTGCTCTGTTTTCAAAGAAAACCTGTCATGAAAATGTCTCAAAACAGCTGCGACAGCAGAGTCGAACGATTGTTGCTGCTCGGGACACGCCAGCTTTGAAAACCGGTATGGTTTCCGGTCACAGAACTACTGCGTCATCGCATTACACCCGCCTCTCTGGTGCCGGGGAGCTTGTTTCTCATTGGTTCCCATCTTTTTGGGAACAGAAATGCTCTAAAACGAAACTTGGCCAGACTGACTTTGCTCACGAAATTGAATGTAGCGTCACAGGAAGTATGGGCGAGCCCAGGCTAGCAAAATATGCTATTCTCTTTATAGTCCTTAAGATAAACCTCATAAATTGATATTTATTATTTAACCTATAGAAACAAATAGATTAGGGATTAAGTGAAAATAAAATGTACTCATTTTGCATGTTCATCTGAGATGGTCTGAGCTGATGATGGGTTTATATTTCTTGCGAAACCCCCTGAAACCAATCAAGTGCCGCCCACAGGTTTTGCAACAATGCAGAGAGCCTGAGTCTGAATCTGGCATCAGAAATGCTTTAGTTTCACACCCAAATCATCTCAACCGCGTGGATATTCTCTCCGCTCACACACTTTCATCTACACAGTGCTGGACATGCCAGAAACTGCAAAGCGCTGATACTGTATGTGATGAAGAGAGTCATTTCAGAGCGCTAAACGCCAGCCTGTCTCTGAACCACCAGTCCAGTGGCATAAATCAAAAACCAAAAAGTTATGCAAACACTGGAAGCATTACACACAGTGCCACACTTTCACATACGCCACTGGACTGTCCATTTCCAACAAGCCTGGAGCTGCATAAATATGATGCATGGCATGATCAATAAACTCCCTTAGGGTTTCACATGCTACACAGTGAAAATAACGAAATATCACATCCTCCAGGGAACCTCACAGCTGACCGAGTGCATTGCTCCAACTCGCCCGGAGCATGACAACAAGACCCAGATCCAAAGGAGGAGGTGAGTTTGGAGCTGAAGAACATCATCAATTAATCAAATTATTCAAATAAATAGTTTATTCTGGTCATTATACATTACCATCACTCTGCTCTCCTACTTGATCATGTTCAGTGCTTTGCTACAATCTGTATTGTTAAAAGCGCTGTATAAATAAAAGTGACTGATTGATTGATTGAAATGAGAATGATGTTTGTTTGAGATGAAGTTAAGTGCATTAAGCATGTACACTGTAACAAATCATCTTAAATAAATGTTGTTCTTTTCAACTTAAGAAATTATCTTTTTAGAATTATGTCAATAACTTGATCATTATCTAAAATAAGCAAAAATTCAATATTAATCTAAAAAATAATATTGTTATCAATCAATAAAATTTGCCGATACATTTACAAAATTACTGCTACCGATATTTTAAAACATCTTTAAGCAGAAGACATCAAAAGTCATTTAAATGCAAAAATAGAGGAAATGAGCATGCACAAATAAATAAATATCAGCTGATGTATTTACAAAATTACTGCTACTAATATTTAAAAAATATCTTAAGGATTTAATTGTCAGTAGATGCAGTCAAAGGTCATTTAAATGTAAAAATAGAGGAAATGAACATACACAAATAAATAAATATTAGCCGATAAATTTACAAAAGTACTGCTACCGATTTTTTTTAAATATCTTAAGGATTTAAGAGTCAGTAGATGCAGTCAAAGGTCATTTAAATGCAAAAATAGAGAAAACGAGTATGAAAAAAATAATTAAATAAATACTAAAATTTCCACAATTACCATTACCGATATTTTAAGGATGAAAGAGTCTTAAGGATTTAAGAGTCTGTAGAGACTGGCACATGACATTCAAATTAAAACTAGAATATAATATCAGCCAATAAATTTGTAAAAATGTCTTTAAATGTCTGAGGTTGAGGTTGGTATCTAAAAAAAAAATAAATAAAAAAAGTGATCAATACAACAATAACTTTTTTTTCCCAAGACTGATTAATGTTTTCATTATCACCCATGATTTTGTGAAATGAATGCAAAAATGTTCAAAAAGTGGGTTAATGCAAGAACATGGTGAATAAAACCCCAAAACGAGACGTTTTATTTCCACAATCCAAACATCTCAATGATTTAAGCATCCGTCTCGTGAGAACCCTAAACTTCACAGGATCGTCAGGACCAGCAGCGAGAGCCGGATGAGCCCGTGTCCAGTGTTTATCAGCTCCTCCAGCGAGGACAGACGGAGTACACTGTACAAACCAGATAAGAGAGCCGTGAATCCGAGCACACTCTGAATACGCATTTATGGAAATTTCCACTTTCACACAACGCTCTGCTTTCCAACTTCATCACAGAAGTGCCAAAACCGTTTTGCAGATTAATGTTACTCCTACCCGACATACCCACAGTGCATTGCATCTCCAGCCTCCACGCATCAAATACAGCATTTAGAAAAATCATGCAACTGTGAAGTAATAAACCTGCAGTGACTCCCTAGATTCACGCTTCTCCAGTCGTGTCGCACCTTGCCTGCGCTACAGTAAAAAAAGGCCTCTTTATAGCAATGCAGTGGCTCGATATAATCTCACGGTCGTGCAGGATTCAAGAACTACAGTATATGGATGAAGATGCTGCTGGTGGAGATTGCTGCATTCAGCTTATGCCATCTGCGAGAGGAATAGGCGGTTGTCATGGAACTTGTTGCCGTGAGGCTGTCGTCAAGAGCACGAGTGCCCCTGCGGCCAAGCTAACGAGAATCACGTCAACAAACGACCACCTGGACGAGCAAATAAAACGCTAATGGAAAGAGTGAATAGAAATTGTTCTTTTTCTGCGTAAACTGATACAGGCCGATCCTGAAGAAAAGATGAGATAAAGGTAAAAATAATAAATAAAAAGCGTTGCATGTTTACTGAATAATAGCCACAACATCTGCAGGAAGACTGAAGGATGGATATATCATTTATAAATATTATCATATAATAACGTTTCTGAAATGAAAGCTTGGTTTATTTTTCTACTGAAAAACTGGGTTGAGGTCGTCTTATAGGGTTCTTTTCCCAACACTTGACGCAGTAACGCAGCGGGGGCAGAATGATGCGCTTCAGTGAAGCTGTGGATGCAGCATCTAGTTCATCGCATCCAGCAGAGCGTTTCTTCTCAAGCAGTCGTCTGTCTGTTCTGGTGTCAGTGAGAATGTGACACATAAAGTTTCAGCAAAACATGGCAACAAAGTAAAAGTGCTGTCCTTTAATCTCTCCACGACACAAATTTCTGCAGAATAATCTGAACGCCGCTGGCCCTCTGACGTCTCTAAATGTACTGAAATGCACTG
Source organism: Enteromius radiatus (assembly GCA_032357445.1). NCBI lineage: Eukaryota > Metazoa > Chordata > Actinopteri > Cypriniformes > Cyprinidae > Enteromius > Enteromius radiatus. Next base: position 1,162,045 of record JAUCMS010000059.1, read on the forward strand.
TTAAAGGTGTGAGTCTGTTACACAAGCACTGCTGAGTTAGATACACCACTGATACAAATATTCAACTCAAAATTCAAACATCTTTCTTTGACCTTGCAAAGGGATCTAATTATAATATTACCAACCCTTAATCTGCAATTTCCCACCCAAGGCACCATCATTTGGATGTCAAAAGTGACAGCTGTGTACCAGATCAAAGGTTTGAGCTAAACATGCTAACAGAGCCTCAGAGGAGACAAGAGAGCAGTGGGTTTATTGATTTATTTACTGGGACTTATATTGCTGCTGCCACACAGATCTAATATAAACCTGTGATTTATTTCCCAGCCGTTAGCTTTCACAGACATAACAGACTGTTTTTGTAACTCGCGCGTTTTTAAATCGAGAATGAGAGCTTAGCTGTAATGAAGCAGATCTGTTCTGGAAAAGGGGGCGGGGAGTAGCAGCTCATTTGCATTTAAAAAGACAGGCACGAAAAACAGGCTTCCACTCAAAATAGGCATCTTCTATTGAATGATCTGTGGGGCATTTTAAGCTGAAACAGACATATTCTGGGGACACCATATTGTAAAAATGGGCATTATATGTCTCCAAAAATATGCATTCTCTCCTGGTGGAAATACTGCATCTTCAAGACACAGTTAAAAACTCATCTATTGCATGATTGTAGTAAACGCAGATGAGGCACTGTAGAAATCGAACACTTTCATTGTTAAGGATGAAATATCTCAACACAAGAGCCAACGCAAACACAATGACGTGGAATAAAGCGTCATGTTTAAAAGAAGCTTGGTTTGATTAAGTGCAAATAAAGCATTTAGAAACTGTACTTCATAGGGGCCTTGAGATAGCTATAGAAGAATTCACGTTTTATGAAAATATTTAGCTTACAGATTTTCATTTTAAATGTTTGGCTGTGCTTTTTTTTAAATGCTTCTGTTTGCGCTTATATATTATATTAGGACTACACTATTAAGCTGATAAATAAAGGGATTGACCTCGAAAAAGGGATTGATGAACAATATTGCTTCATTTGTATCAAATGATATTATATCATTTAATACATAATGTATAAACTAAACATATTTTTCTTTAATATACACATGAACAGCCCAGTCGCACGTTTTTTTTTCGTGATACGGACACGATTCTTACTCGAACGATGCATCCAGTGGAATCATAGTTTTACGTTCGTGCTGGAGTTACGAAAATAATGAAATATTCGTGACCCTGACACGAATAAATAGAGTTTGTGCTAATTTCGTGATATTGTCACGACCTGCCGTGCGACTGGGTTGACATGAATGTGTGTATTTGTACACATGAACAAAAAGTTGTTGGTTTTTTTTTTGCATGAGATTAATTATGATTACTGCCTACTGAGGCTGCTGTAAATATACTGTAAATATGTGAAATATTATTGTAATTTAAACCTGCTGTTTTCTATTTGAATATACTGTAAATTGTCATTTATTTCTGTGATTAAATCCAAGTTTTCAGCATCATTACTCCAGTCAGATTTGATGCAGAATGCTAAATACAGCTGTGCTGCCTGATATTTTTGTGTCACACAATCAACTTCAGTCAACACTGAACACCAAAAAGCAGTCATAATAGTTTGTTGCTGGATCACGACCCACTCCAGGCCTTCAGTAACTTCTTGGATGCAATTTTCCATATTCAGTTTATTTCAAACCCACAGCATTATTACTCTGCAAACAATGACGTTTCCCACCTGCTCTCTCTTAATGCATCTGCAATCTCACATATTATTTCCTTTCCTCACAGATCATAAATTGAACAAACACGCAGATGCACAAAGCCGCTGCTTACACTTCCAACACTCTGAAAATCAAAAATGCACGGCTATCCTCGATGCTTCGATGCATGTGACAGATAAAACCGATGCATGACTGGCAGGAACAAACACAATTTTGGGGGGTTTTGTTTGCCTGAGATTGTGTTGAGGGAATGAATCCCAAACCACTTAAAGTCAAAATCACGATTAACCTTGAAGAGTTTGCCGGATGTCTCTTGCTCTTTCAGTCTCTCGGAAGTCGAGCCAGTGTTAATTACTATTAAAGATAACAAGGAGCAGATGAGAGAGCCGTGGCTGCGATGAGCAGATACTTTGATGATTAGCGGGGCAATATCTTCCTGTCATCAGAGAGAAAGAAACATGTCTGGAGAAGAACAGGGGCTTATTAACAGCCTGAGGTTTCTGCAAAACACAATCATTGATCAGGTGTGCTAAACTAACACTTATGAGCCACGCTGGGAATATAAGGAGAAGAAAGCACAGACCGGTTTTCTTTTGTCTAGACTTTTGGCTCATATCATGCATAATAATGAAAAAACGTTTTATAATTTACTACCAATTTACTTTATTTTAAATACATATTCACATATAAAGACACGTCCATTTCTACCATGGTTTTCGTGGGTTTTTTTGGGCATAGAAAATTCATATTCATATTTTTTGGCTGATTTTTATGTTTTATATTTTTAACATTAACAAATTTATATAAACAATTTTCTTTATCTCAACATATTTAAAGCATTCTTGGAAATTATTATATTTATGTTCGTGAATTAATATATATGTATATATATATTTTTTTTAATCTCAAACTATATTTAAAGCTTTCATGGAAATTATTATATTTATGTTTGTGAATTAATATATATTTATATATTTATATATGTTCTTTTTTTTTTTTATCTCAAACTATATTTAAAGCTTTCATGGAAATAATGTATAAACATTAATATGAATCAAAAATGCTTTTTAATCTCAAAAACTATTTTTAAAAACAATTATGAAAATAATTCAGATGCATGCGCTCACATGTATTTCAGGAGTAAGAAAGCATGTTATTTACTTGATAATAACACCACAATAAATGTAAATCTTTAAAAACCATGGATATAAAGAGCAGTTGGTGCATGTGTTCTTCTCTTCATCTCTCACACGTTTATATGTCCGTTTGCAGCTGGTTATCATCCGTCTCTCTCTGACTGTGTATTGAAGCATGAGTATCATCAGCAGCTGAGGAGATGTGTTTCTATGCATCTATGCAGTGCTATCGGACACAGAGATCAAGGTGAGCCCCTCTTGGATTGAAACGCTGTCCCAGATGAACTCCAGCACAGAAAGACTTCTCAGCGGGTCATTCGCTGACTTCAGCAGCAAACAGAGATGAAATGAAGCTGATATTGAGCATGTGGGACGGTGCGGCTCCTCTCTAACTAATGAAGGGAGGATCCCGCGATAAATCAACCCTAAACTCCTTCAGTTCATTAACACCATGGTATTACAGCAGAAGATGAGTGTCGAGAGAGAAAAAACACGAATGATGGCCTTTACCTCACTGCCATATGAAGAGCAAAGATTTGTTTCTATAAACACTGAATCAACATGTGAACCAATCAATCAATCACTGACTAGAAAAATAAATAAATAAAAAATATCAATTAAAGGTTTTCTAACTCCCAGCCTTTATAAACTGAAATTATGACCATCAAAGGACCTCCTTCCACCCAATCAAAAAATATAATAATAATAACAAGTGGTATATGCATACAGACTTATTCATACTCTACAAGAAAAAAAATATTGTTAGAAAAAATGTTAAGTAACTGGCTTTTATTGTCATTTTAATAAAATTTGCAAATCATCAAAATTTATAAAATTATAAAGAAAATTTCTATATAATTGAAAAAAAAATTTACGGTAGAATGATGCATTAATTAATCCCATGCACACTCTTAAAAAATGTAAAATTATATACAAATGATCAAAAAGTATATATATATATATATATATATATATATATACACACAGTATCTCACAAAAGTGAGTACACCCCTCACATTTTTGTAAATATTTTATTATATCTTTTCAAGGGACAAC
>JAUCMS010000059.1:1194129-1204469 GCA_032357445.1 Enteromius radiatus
GTGTTTGAGACTCACAGTATGTTATGTCCATGTACTGAACTCTTATTATTCAACCATGCCAAGCTACATTCAGTTTTACATTCTAGGGCACCTTTAACATAAATATTGTGTCACACTGAATGACAATGTAACATTGTTTTAACCTAATTTTGTCATTTTACTCCACAAAAACAATTTGAAACCTTAAAAGTAGACACTTTACTTACATTTAATGTGTTTTCTATGGATATAAATTCACTTTTGTGAATTTCTTTTGATGCTGACATCTTAACATCTTTAACCCATTTACACAGTACACTTATATTTATTTTGTAAACAGAAACTTTTATTTTGGAAGTGATTATTGGGATTTATCTTTTGACAGCACTACTACAGTACCTACATAAATATGTATGCATGTATGTGTATATATATATATATATAAATAAATAAAGCACTATGTGTATAAAGCCTATTTTTTAATTTCTTTTCTTATTTTCTTTCTTTTTTAAGGTACTTTTATGAGATTATTCTAAGAGGGAGAAGAAAAAAAAACGTATTTCCATATGCCATCCTCATGTTAGGGACAATAACACACAAAAGCAGGCTCTTAATATGAATATGATTAAATATAAGCATACCCTGTAAAATATGAAAGCAATAAACTAATTTTACAAAGCTAAACCAATGAAACTGCCAGATTTCAATGAGTAACACACAATAATTATTTAATCACATCATGGTTAAGTATGAAGCAAGATCAAACACCAGCGTATCTGTATAAAATATCACAGTAGAAGTAAAGTAGAAGCAACTCATTTCTTATAAGCAACCAAAAAAATCATAATTCTTATGCTGTTTTGTAGATCAATGTGCTCTTTAAGAGACAAGCTGTCATCAAGCACAAATATATTTAAGCGTTGAAACACCCCGAGCAGAGTAATAAAATTACGCTAGACGACCCCGAGGATTGAGTATCATTGTACAAGTTCTCATTATGTAAGAATTTGTAATGACTCAAACGTCTAGAACAGAGAAAAAAAACATTTAAACCATTTATTAGTTTGCAGGATTTTCAATTCCAATCTAAAGCACATGCATATTTAATGTTGTGGAAATTATATTTTTCCATCTTCGACGCAAGAGTATTTTCTGAAGCCCTTCAGGCGAGTACAAAAGGGGAACTGATGTTTCTGAACATTTGATAAGGATTCGGCAAACCTGGTGCTGCATTCAAATACTGCAGATAATCAAAACAGGACAGTGTAATTAACTCTGAGTCGCAGATAGAACAAAAAAAATCTATTCTTTTTTTTTTTAAGCCTTGTTGACAATTTTCCTGAACAACAAAGCACATAACGTGCTCCTGCCTGCCCTCACTGAATGAATATTTCATTGGGAAGGAAAAAGAGACGTGACACAAGCACACCATGACAATATATGGCAAAGAGAGGAAGAAATGATGGACATAAAGCAAAGAAAACAGTAAAAAATAGGGTTGGAGTTTCTTACCCCTGCGGCAAATCCCAGACTGCCGTCCAAGACCCGCTTCTGTGAGGGGGAAAAAAGATACACTGTAAAATCAACAACAACACGATTTAAAAAAATACAATTAACAATCAATAGCTGTGGTTGCCAGATATGTAAAAAATGCAGATTAGGTTTTACAGACTGAAATTAAATTTACAGTAAAACTTTTATATTTTTATTAACTAATATAACGTTAATATATCAACCTAAAGACTACAAAATATGTGACACTAAGAAATGATGCAATAAACATTAATTTAACAGCATAAAGCACATAAGTGATGTGCAAAAATAAAGAAAAAGTATTATTTAAAAATTAATTTGTTTAAAAACTGTAAATTATAAAAAGATAGATAACTTATTTTTCACTTCAAAAAAAATGTACATTTAACAATATTTTACTATAAAATTACATTAAATATTATGTTATGTAAAATGAGGGAACAAGTTTTTACCGTTTCTATTACACACTCAAATCTGAATTAAATTTTATTCTTAAAAAAAACCTTTAAAATATAAAATTATAATAAAACTTCTTTTATAATAAAACAATATTTTTTCATGATTTAATGTTAAGTCAAACCTATTTCACTTGGAGAAATATGAACTAAAAAGTCACTTTCATGTTCTAAATCTTTTCCTTCTGTTGAACATGATCATCTGAAGAATGTGGATACCATAAAAAAAAATAAAAAAAACATTAACCCAAAGTTCTGGTACCTATTCACTTTTACAGTATAAAAAAAAAAAAAAAACTTTCATTATACAGAAAACAGTACATTCTTCATAATTTACTCTTCTGTGGATATGACAGAATTTTATTTATTAACTATCCCTTTAAGCTTCGCTCTACATTATATGAAAACCCTGGCTGATGTGACCCGTCTCACCTGTCTGCTGGAGAAGACGAAGACGAGAGCAGCTCCAGCTGCGGTGAGGCCCCAGGTGAACAGGGTCCCCAGCAGGGCCTGAAGCACAGGACTGACGCCTGCGATCATGGTGCCTGTACAAATGAAACACAGAGAGACGGAGGACGCAGTTTATTCCTCACACAGACGGGTGTGAACCAAATCCTGTTTATCCAGGATACCTGCAAACACAGAGCTCCGTGCATTAAAACAAGCCCATTTAAAACCATTATGTTTATTTTCAGGTAGAATTACAGTTCAGTCAATGACAAGCTCTGTGTATGTGCTTCATAATTACGGTTTAATCTCTGCCACATATGTGACCCTGGAGCACAAAACCGGTCAGAAGTAGCACAGGTATATTTGTAGAAATAGCGAACAATACATTGTGCGTATCGATCTTTCTAATATGCCATAAATCATTAGGATATTGAGAACATGAAAGATCATGTTCAATGAGGATTTCCTAGCATAAATATATGAAAACTCAATGTCTAATTAGTAACATGCATTGCTAAAAACTTCATTTGGACAACTTTAAATTACATTTTTGCACCATTAGATTCCAGATTTTCAGATATCGTCATATCCTAACAAAGCAAAGCTTATTTATTTAAAAAGAAATAGTTATTTTATAATTTATGTGGGCTAGACATATCTGTCAAAGTCTAGTTCAACATCTGTCATTGTGCATGAATCAAACAATTAAACATATTATCTAGCACTGCAGTTCCTTCTACTTTATTATATAAAAAATAAAATACAGCGCTATTTAATAAAATAAGAGACTGAAGGACTCCTGCAAAGTTTATCTGTTGAAGACTATCGTTAACTTCTGCTGCATGTCAATACGCCGGTATTTCAGAAACACAAAATGAACGTCTCGATAGCTGATTTTTGCTTTCTTGCGCATGATTTCATTCATTTTACTGCCGCAGAACACTCAGTTTACTATTAAACAAGTTAACACTCACTGTTTACAGACACCGACTGAACAGCTTCACTTCCTGCTTCCCTGTGTACACGTGTCTGTGTTAGGGCCGAAGTCCCGCCTCTCTCGAGCTCCTATTGGTTCGTTTCACGCGCAACGGAGTTTTAAAGTGACCACGTCAACTACGTTCCAACGATATTTTTTTTACCATGCAAGTTTATTCTGGAAGGATTTGGAAAGTCACATCAGAAAATAATGCTTTTCTCCTTTGGGGGGAGAAATAAATAATTATAAATAGCCCACATACAATAATGAATATAAATACATAAAAATGTAATTTACTTCTTGATATGATGATCTATAATGCTGTATACTTAAAAATCAATAATAAATAAAATAAAAAATGCAAATAACACAAATATTATTTAGGCACGTTTTACAATAAATGACCATTTCAGTCTTTCCACATTTAAAAAAAATGGAAATGTATTACTAAATGTAGTGTAGTCTATACAGAATGAAAATATTAAGAAAATAATAAATAAAATGGAGTAAATATAAATAATTGTATTTATTTAATATTATTATTATTTCATTTTATTTAACAAGATAAATAATAAAAAATAACAATACATTTTATAAATAAAAATCCAAATAATACAATTATTGAATTATTATATTATTATACAATAAAATATTATATAAGTAATACAATGAACTATGTATGCAGAATAATATTAATATTATTAATACATAATAAATCAAATGAATTGAATATGAATGCAATTGAATTAATCATATAAATAAAATAATTACAAAATTATTGAATTATTAATTTTGTGACATTTTATTTAATAACTTTTTACGCCCCTGACAGTATTATTCTGTATACAAACCATGCGCTCTGACACTTTCATCACACTTTTATGTTTAAATGACCTGAATTTGAACCCCGTTTAAATAATATTCCAATTCCATCAATGATACAATCATACAATTTAATACTTTTTACCTTGCATTATTTCTTAAGAAACCTTTTTGTTATCTCTAGCTTTTTATCTTTTCATTTGTGTCATGTGCGTTCTTTAATTAGTTCCTTTATATTTCCTCTTCAGTTATTACTCTCCTTTTATCTCTCGTCTCTTTTCTCATTTATTTGATCAGATTACTTGTTTGATAGCGACAGCTTTCTTAGAAACACATCTGGTTATGTATCCCGCGTTGCTTCTCGTCTCCTTTATGGTGAGAGCAGACTGTTGTTTCTTTCAAGACAACGTGATTTCACTAACCATATAAATTATTTAAAATTAAGTAATTAAATAAATGTTGAAATATACAACTGCTAAATACTTTTAAATACATAAATAAATGCAGAAATATATATATATTTATTTATTTATTTGATTATGTATATATGTATTCATGTATTTAGTTGTCTGGTTATTCATTTAAATATGTATTAATTTATTTATTTAATTATTCAAATCTTTATAATAAATAAATAATTGGTTGACTGAAATTAATTAAATAAATTAACAAATACATACATACTTGACTTGAAATGAATACATAAACACTTATGTTAAATAAATAAATATATTAGTTAATTAATTAATAAATATTACATAAATGAATTAATAAATATTTATTTATGCATATCTGCATTTATTTATATATATAACAATTTATTAATATATTTTAACATTTATTTAATTTTGAATAATTTGGCCCACCAGATGAAAGATAAAAGGGGAACAATTTCAGTAAAACTGAAAACAGAAATGATGGAACTAATTACAGACACATGCAAAGGTAAAAAATAAAAAAATACAAAAAACATGAAAGAAAATGGAATAAAGAGATGCACTGATAAGAAACATTAAAGGTTTTGGAGGTAAGCTTTCAGAACATTTTGAATCATATCCTAATTCTTCTTTCCCAAACAGTTGATATTTGTAAAACCGGTATGTTCCTTGTTAAGAGATACAAGAAAACTCAAGCCCAGAACAGTGAAACCAAACGCCGACCATAGAGATTTATTGGAGGGGTCTGGATACCTGTCTTCCAGTCACTTGAGGCTCATTAAATCTCTAAATAAGCTCAAGGCATTTCCAAGTTTACAGTAACATGCCAATGGAAACTTCCAAATTCTAGGAATGATTTCATGGAATTGAGAGTAGAGCGATCTCCAAAACAATCAGCATATTGCATAACCACACATCCACCAAAACTGCGCTTGTCAGTGAGCATATAGCCCACTCTATAACCATTACCTCCCTCAGTTACCGTTATCCTGGGAAGTTCACAGTGAGAACTGCGGCATTCCAACTATGCGTGTCAGAGGAAGACCAGGACTAAGGTGATCGCTCATTACTCTTGCCCTTTTATCTGCAACCGTTTCCACCCACCGAGGCCTTGCGTGTGATGAATGATTCGCTGACCAACAAACAAAGACAATCGGCGAGAAATATAAACACCGAAGGGGGGGAACGCAGCGCATTAAAACAAGCAGAGGGAGACAGGCCAGATTCATCACTCATCCTTTGGGGACGTCTTTGGAAAGTGGGTGGCCCAGAGGGGAAGTTGGGGGTTGATGGGCTCAGATTGACCCCCCACTGAACTGCGAGAAAAGGGAGGAAACCGAGGGGTGGAGAGAAGGAGGAAAATGAGAGGGAGTGTGAAAGAAAGAGCCTAGATGGACCTTCTGACAAGGGTGTTTAGTTATGAAAACAAAAGTATTGTAACAGATGGCACCCTGGAAACCTCTTAACAGCGGATTGGAACGAGCCGGCGCAGCTTATCGGAGTCAACGGATGACTTTAGACTCACACACACACTCTGGGTGCTGCTGGGGGGATATATAAGATCTCACTAGGAGGGACAAACACCCGCTAGGTTTCTGCTTTGGAGTCTGGATCTCTCAACAAATATCCTACCAGTCGTTTGAGTGCCAGCTCTTTTGGGTGAAGCTTGTTTTCCCTCCACGCTCGTTTCTTCAAAGACCAACTGGGGAGGTTCTCGAGATGGGAAAATAAACCGGCTTCAAGAACAAGGTGGATGCAAACCTGTGGAGATCAAGAACAAATTTTTGGCAAGATCTGATAACGTTTGAACTTGTTTTTGAGCAGAACACTTGTCGAGGTCTAATACGACTGAACTTCTGCAAGACTACAAACCGTTTTTGGCCAGACATTTTGGCAGGATCTAATACATTTGAACTTCTGCGAGATTTGTATTTCTGCAAGGAATACAAACCATACTTTTCCAGAAATTTGAGCAAGTTGTAATATTTAATTCCAACTTCTCCTGCAAGGACTACAAACCATTTTAGACATTTTAGCAAATTCTAATACATTTGTACTTCTGCAAGGATTACAAGCCATTTTTGACCAGTCATTTGGGCGATTTCTAATGCATTTGTACCTCTGCAAAAACTACAAGCCATTTTCTTCAAGAGGTTTTGGTGATTTCTAATACATTTGTTCTTCTGCAAGGACGACAAGCCATTTTTGAAACTTCAGCAAGATCTAATACATCCGATCTTCTCGCCCAAGAAATGGAAACCTCAAGACCTTTGGGAATGCTTCACGACAACGTGTCGATCGTAGATCTGGACAGCGCCGCGATAAACAACGTCTACATCCAGGAGGACTTCGATGCGTTCAGCGTCACCATGGCTGTCTTGTACCTGGCCGTGTGCATTGTGGGACTGGCCGGGAACTCGCTGGTCATCGTCACCATCCTGAAACTGGACAAAATGTCTTCGGCGACCACCGTTTACATTTTCAACCTAGCTCTGGCGGATGGACTCTTCATGGTAGGACTCCCGTTCATCGCCATGCAAAACTTCCAGGACCAGTGGATCTTCGGCAACGCCGTTTGCAAGCTGGTTATGGTTCTGGATGGCATCAATCAGTTCACAAGTGTCTTCTGCTTAACGGTGATGAGTGTCGATCGTTATATGGCTCTGGTAGACCCTTTGCGCTTCGCTAACTGGCGGACACCAAGACGAGCAAAGATTATTGCTGCGTTAATGTGGTTTATCTCTCTGTTTCCGGTGATTCCAATGGCTATTCACTTTTCTGCCAACTATGGTTTGTGCACAGTTGACCCTCACGTTGCATTTGACTCCTGGTGGTTGGCCTTTCTTAGCTACACGTTCACACTGGGCTTCGCCTTGCCATTCACCATAATGATTGTGTTTTACACAGCACTTCTAGTGACTCTGAGAAACTCCAGGCAGCAGATGTCTTCAACGGAAAGCCACAAGTTTGAGAAACAGGTCACTAAGATGGTAGTGGCCGTCGTTTCTGTGTTTGGCATCTGCTGGCTGCCGTTCTACGTCTTCAACTTTTGCTCTCTGCACCAAATAGACCCGGCGCTCAATTTCACGCGTGGCTTTGAGTTTGTGGTGCTGCTGTCGTACTCGTGGAGCTGCGCCAATCCAATACTCTACGCGTGCTTGTCGGAAACCTTTCGAAGGCATTTCCACGCCCTCCTTTGCCCTCACAAGAGCTCACGGTCACCCTGCGACAGAGACACAGAGGGGTTTGTTTTGCATGACACCAATGCACAAAGCATGCTAGCTTAGTACGTCTTTGTATCAATCTTTGCTTGTAGTGCAGTCCGCGTTCACTTTTGTGCAATAGGGAAAGAGACACGAGCAGACTGAGGCGTCATAAGTGTTGAGTGGAAGTCGATAACTCACACTTTGCTGCTGAAATGTTATTTCACCGCAAAAGTTGCTTGGTTTCCGTGAAAAGGAAGGGCCGTGTTGTAAGGATGATTATGCAATTTCTGCCCTCCTGTACAAGTGCTGTCAAACTGATTGTGGACTTCGGGATGATGTCATGGTTGTCATGGCATCCAGCTTGGACCAAATATTTGAGGATTTTTGTGTGACTGTTACTGAATGACACACGAAAAAGGAATGTGGCTGTGGATTTGTTTTAAAACAATTAATAAATACGACGTTAATGGCCAACATCTGTTTAAATAACCATGTGCTATTATATAATCTACACAGGGTAATATATATTTCCATTATTTGATTTTTGTAATATATATTTTGCTACTTTTAGGGGGGTGTTTTTTTTTTTGCTTTGATGTAATTATGCTTTGTAACTTTGATAATATATTCTGAAATGATGATTCTGAAAATGCTTCTGCTTTAATGGCAATATTTTACTTTATTGCATGCATAAAATATATCCTTATAATCATCCAAAACACTTGTGTCTGTGTGTGTGTGTGTGTGTGTGTGTGGATGGGGGTTATTCTACATATGTAATTTATCATTGTTCATGCACATTAAAATTCACAGCTAACGACAAAATGTGTATTTTTTCAAGAAAGGGTAATGAATTATTAGCACCTCCTTTCAAACGTTTTTAGTGGATGTTGTCAAAAGAGCAAGTTTTCTAAATAAAATTTAAAGAGACATAAACATGCATTTAATGTGAGCTGTTACTGTTTCAAATGTATAAACACTTGAAGATAAAAAGAAATCTGTCATCTACTTTAGGTTTGACTCAGGTTGGTGTCAATATCTTGACAGAGATGCTTGGGAAAATGGTCCACAACACTTCTTTGTCTCACATCTGGCACACATTTTAAATGCTATAAAGGTGCTGTTTTTGCAGCATTTTATATGCAGTCAAGGTGCAATACAAGCCTGTAACATACCTTTCCTTATTCAGCATTCAAGTCTTGAACCTGGTATAGCTTAAAACCATCCTCATCAAAACAAGGGAACGAGCACACAAATGCATGCATCCTCACAAAGACCAATGCTGCCTGTCATCCTGTTAAAAGTAAATAAATAAATATGCAGAAATGTATTAGACAGGACTTGCTGGGAGACATATACTTAGAGCACTTAAAATGCTTCATTCCCATGTACAAATGTCAAAGAAGTGCATCCCATGGCTCCGTGACGAATTTGTTTTTCGTAACAATTTTCCAAAATTTACCTCTGACATAAAACAGATGCAATCCAAGCTCATTAGATCTTCCAAAAAATTATTTAGATACAAAATTAGAAGTTTAGCAATAGCTCTCACGCACATTTTGTACCAAAACAATTTTAAATAACATCTCTCAGGAGGTTATGGGATCACGTCCCTCATTACTCTGACCAAAGGGCAGCATCTATATTGTGTACAGAAAATTACTAATTCAGAATCAGCATTAAAAATATGAATCACAAACAAAATAAATCACTTGAAAATATAGCAAATATAATACACATATTTAAAAAAGTTAGCAACTCTGATTTAAATGCATGTTCACACATTTTATTTCTCAGTCCTGGTTCTGTATTTTTGTGTCATTATTGTCCAGAAACTTTTCACTTTAACCCTGCCATTATATATTCAGCGGATAGTTCAACATACTCTAAAAACAACAACTAGCAACTGTCCGCTAGTCCAGCTGTCATTTGTCTGTCACTGATGAACTAGACTGTCTAAAAGGTTTCATTTATTGTTCCCCAACCTTTGGCTTTGCGCCTTAGAAAACAACCTTTTAAACTCCTAGCTTAGCTATTTGGCTATAATCATCTTTCATCACTATAGTTATGACTGTGCATTCACTGACAAAAGCTTTTAATTGGACCCTTGGGCATCACATGTCCGGTGCAAGCCTCTTTATGTTTTAGGAAAATAATGAATAGTTTAGTTATCCTGAGGCACTTATTAAAGACAGTAATGTGCCATTTATTAAAACGACAAATGCATTCATTTGACCTTATATCTGTACGACAAATTGACAAATAAAAAATAACCTTAAATTAGATGTGACTCAAACAATTTCTAAATGACTTTCTGACTATCTAAAATGCTCTTTAAAAGCTAAGGAATTATAAAATTCAACATGTTTCTCTTAATAATGATTTAATTAGGTTTACTTTATTATTGAATAAAGTCATGGTAGACCCAGCTGTACTGCTTTCAAACTGTTTTTCTGTGTAAACAGGCGCGATACGGACGGTT
>JAUCMS010000059.1:1204569-1216059 GCA_032357445.1 Enteromius radiatus
AATTAGATGTGACTCAAACAATTTCTAAATGACTTTCTGACTATCTAAAATGCTCTTTAAAAGCTAAGGAATTATAAGGCTATTTAGCTTTTATACTTACATACATTGTGAACAGAATGGAAATGATGAATAAATGTCTCCTGCCTAAAGACGGGAAAATTCAACATGTTTCTTTTAATAATGATTTAATTAGGTTTACTTTATTACTGAATAAAGTCATGGTAGACCCAGCTGTACTGCTTTCAAACTGTTTTTCTGTGTAAACAGGCGCGATACGGACGGTTTTCCCGCCTCCGAGTGACGTGTTTAAAATGGCGGGCTAAACAAAATATAAAAAACGCTTCTCGAGAACCGGCGCTTTTTTTTATCATTTTACTTAACTGTGAATCATTTCAAGTCCTCGTTTTAGGTGGCCAATATTTACAGTACCTGTTCCGACCTATAGGTGGCAACGAAACATTAATAACATTCACCACGTAATTTTACACGTTTTTTGGAATAAAATGGAATTAATTAGAATACAATTTCAGCATTTTATGTCAGTCTATAGTAAATGAAAACTAGGTTATTCTAATAGACTATTTTCAATTCAACAAAATGTACACATTGATAAATGTTTGTCTGGGATAAGCTTATATTCCAAAAAATATTCAAATGAAGCCTATAAATAGAATTTGATAAGTATAAAAAATAAATGGCAAAAAGTTTACAATACAACTTTAATGAAACCTTCCCAGAACAAAAAGAAGAAGAAAAAGTTGAAATCTGTTTTAATAAAAATCAGCATCTGGGACATAAAAGAGAAACACAGAAATGCTTTGCTTTCTCATAACTAATGCATAATCCTGTCTCTTTGAACCACACACCAACCTAACAACCCTATCAGATTTGCAGCTACTTTGTCAGCAATGGATTTCCTCTCACTGCAGCCCTTTTCTTCAAACCTGGATTTACACTTCTGCACTTCAGAGAGCAATGCAAATATCCATTTGGTTAGAGCTTTATAACACTTTGACACACAAAAGTTTGAAAATAAATATCTCATCGTTTTAATCAATCGTTCGTCATTTTGACTTATTTTACCCTTCATTTAAACTGTGTCTGTTTATTGTCATTACCACAGTTTACCTTTCATCAAGGCTTTCCAGGACTTATCTTCCATTGACCTTTAACCCCATACATTCTCAGTTTCTGCTTTTGTTGACTAAGTGCTGTCAAAGGTGAAGGCCCACTGGTGTATTCACCATCCTCTTCTGTTCAAGAATTAACACTTTCAGTTCTGTTCAGCACAAGATAACTTACCTCAGTATTCACGCAGCCTGAATTTCTACTGACTTTACTTAGAACTGAATTCCAGACACTTTTGGAGCAATTTGTTTTGTCGTTGTTTGTTTTGCCACTGTACCTTTAAGAAACACACCTCTCACATGAATGCTAACTGCTAGCTGCGTTTGATAAGTGATTGTTAAATGACATTTTGGCTAGCTCTGTTTTAAGCTAAATCAATTTTTATCCAGTATATTTTCCCACTAGTCTAGTACAAATATATCACTTTGTTTCATAATTACAGTGTATATGTTTTTCTTTATTTACCCTCCAAAAATGGAAGTGAAATGTGACAACATGCCCCTTAAGTGGGGTAACATGACCATATGACTGCTTCAAATGTTATTTGAGCTCATGAAAAAATGTAACACAAGACTTTATAAGGCCTATTATTATTATTATTATTAAATTAATTACATTTAAATGGCGCTTTTTAAAAATTAATAAATCATTTAGCTTTTTTGGACAGGCAAAATTTGACTTAGGCGTGTATATGCTACACAATGGATAGGATTAGTGTTGTGGGTTAGATTTGTATCATAAGTACGTGAATGCATATCAATTTTGTTTTTCCCATAAAGTGACCATTGAATGTTCCCTTCACTAACAGACTGCCTGTGTTACAACCCAGCAAGCAATAGTCATCATTTCACCGTCTCGGTTAGCTGTAGACCTCACTGTAAAAAAATGGCTGTGATTTTAACAGTAAAAAACTGTGAAAATGCTACGTTGAAAAAATGTTAAATGGTTAATGGTAAATTCCTGTAAAATTTACAGGGAAAAATGTAAACTGATATTTCCAGAATTCCCTGCATTGCATGTTTTTACTTTGAAATAACTCTGTTTCTTAGTTTTATTAGGGTTGTGTGTCACGTGTAATGATGTTAAATGAATGTTTATTGCATATTTCAGTTTAAGAGTCTCATCATGATGGTGTTTAGTGTTTGTGTGAATGACTTGTGTGAGCGCTTTCTTATTTAAAAGCTGCTTGTGATGGGCTTTGGTTCATCATGTGACTTTCTCATCTCCACCTGCATTTGGTGATTATCAGAGTATTTCAGTGCTTTAATAAATTAACATTATATAAGTTAATGAAATTGTGGCATTTAACTGTAATTTGAACTTAAAACGGTCAAACCAAAAACGTTGTTACCTTATTTGGCAGATGCATCTTCCTGACAACAGTTGGACTTGAGGAATGCAGATGGGATTTTTAACAAGAAATAAAATCTAATTTTATTTGCTCAAATGAGTAAACCAACAGAAAGAAAATCTTTTTATTTTTATGTTTTATTATAATGTTTTAATGTTAAGTTTGATAACATGCTATTTTTCTTTCTTTTAAATATCTTAAGTTATTTAAAAATATTTACATTTACACTACGGTTCAAAAATTTGGGGTCAGTAAGATATTTAATGGTTTTTAAAGATGTTTCTTATGCTCGTCAAGACTGCATTTATTATATAAAAAATCCAGAAAAAACTGTAATATTGTGAAATATTATTTCAATTTAAAAGAACTGTTTTCTGTGTAAATATATTTTAAAATGTAATTTATTCCTGTGATATAAAGCATCATTACTCCAGTCTTCAGTGTCACGTGATCCTAGACGTCTGTTAGATTTTCACAGCCCAAATTCAGTCTTGTTTTAGCCTAGACTTCTGGGCTGTGTTTTAACAGCTAATAGACGTCTTTTAGACTCAAATTCGCTTGCTTTGAATACTGCTTTTATTTGTGCCTGGCCCATACATTCACAACAGCAGGCTATAGGACATCATCCTCTTTTATCCCCAAGAATGAAGGGAAATACGATTTCTCACGATATGACTCATTTAAAGTTTCTGAATCTATTCCCACATGCATTTATTTTAGCCAAATATAATTTTAAGCCTTTGGGGGTATAAATAATTATTTTGACCCCTGCCATATTTCCGTATCCTTATCAAGACCACACAGCAAAAACAACTGAATATAGCCCTTCACGTCGTTTAGATTAATGCATCTCGCGCGCGGAGCGGGATATATCAAGGAGCGCGGGAAGCGCGCGCTCAGTGGATCAGCGCTGGGAGCTGCACTCACGCGCACGAGGATCTCACTGACATCTTTCATCTCAGCCTGAAATTACCAAAGGAATTCGACCGCCGCCTCCGAAAACTCGTTTTCATGACTTGAATCTTATTTCCTTTAAAGTTTAAGTGCGTCATTGTCTATTAGCAAATGTTTTAGTTTATTTTCTACAGAAATAACGATCGTTTGTTATCTGAGGAGAACTGCCGGTGTCCTGACGCACGAGCGGACGCGCGCGAGCTTATCAGGAGGCGTCAAGTGCGAGCGCCGTTTATTCGTAGTTGGATATCGCACTTGAACGGACACTTTTGCGTTAAAAATGTGGTGATCCGTGGAAGCATGCGAAGCTGACATATTCCAGGAATGGATCTCCAAAGGTACCCAAAAACTACAGGTAATTAACTAAAATGAAAGGAATCGGTGCAGGCTTTCCAATTAGTTATTCACATGGCATGTAGTTGTGAGCATCTTCTGTAAGATTTAATTTTTTTCTTGTAATATAAAAAGCATACACTATAATAATGCAAATTATTACAGTAATAGCCGTTTTGACTAGTGTAGTGTTGACTAGTTATGTTGCAGTTTCAATTAACGCATAACTAATTTTGTGCCTTGTTTTCTATAATAATCCATTATTTGACATAATTTGTTTTGTCTGAAAAACGCAGGATATGTTTAGTACAGACAGACGTGGGATGTTTAATTAGCATCTTTTTAATTGCTCAGTTAAATACATTTAAGCGGACTAATCAATTGAGAGCCTTTTTAAGTGTATAGGAAACTCTGGGGTTTGATTTGATCTCAGCTGGGTTTCTGTAGTGCTGTTCTTTCTCAGTTTAAGATGCTGTGATATTGTGTGGGATGAAGACAGGCACGACTGAACAACACTGCAGCAGCAGCAGTTCACTTTTATATTAATTCATGAGCTGTACAACCAAATTAAGTCTGCATCTTTTGTTAAATGATCTCTGTGAAATCAAATAGTTGTGCTGTTTGCCCAATGAAGATCAATTGAACCAATATTTGCTAGGGCAAAAGTCAATGAGCTGTAGAAACCAGACAGACAAGGTAAAGTCCTTGTTTACTCAAAGTCGCAAATCAGACCTGTAAGCAGAATTGACAATCTAGCTTGTGTGACCTTAAAATCGCAGGGCAAGTAAAACGCATGACTTCGGATTCCTAAAAGGGCTGTTTGCATTTGATCATTGCATGCATTCTGTTTTCAGCTATCCATATTGCTTTTATTTGTACGTACAAATATAAACCCAGTCTACTGTTATATGCAAACATATACAAAAATTATAATTTTCTGTTGCATGCTCCATGTAGCAGTAATTGGTTGAGATTTGTGATTGCTCACTGACATGTAGGCTGTGGGATTCCCAAACTTTTGTATGCTGATGTAAATCCATTTGAGGCAACCATTTACACTTGTATTTGTCTGAAATGCACGAACCGATCAAGTGAAAACACCCATATAAATTCTGAGAGGATGCATTGCATAAAATACCAGTTTCTAAAATTTTGTGGTGTGCATTGAACACCAAGTCTGAATTCAATTATGTGGAAATCAGGGTTACAGACTCTCACGTGGTGTTTCTTTGATTAGGTTTTACTTCAACCAAGACAAAAAAGGCAGATGTAGATGTGACATTTCCAAAATGACAAGCTTGATTGTTAACTTATATTTCCTTGCACACAGGTTTTGCGTTAAACTGCAGGCTTTATCTTCATACACTTTTTCCTGGTGAATAAACACTACAAAACACTGCCAAAATGGACCCGAAATGGACGTTTATGCCCAATTCCAACATGTCCCTCTCTGACCGCCTGCTCAATGACAGTTTCTTCCCCGGGAACGAGTCTGACTTTGGTCTGGAGATCTACCCTACCAATATCACCCACCCTGGCTTCGACCAAACCAGCTCGGCAGTCATCACGTTTGTGTACTTCGTCGTCTGCGCGGTGGGGCTCTGCGGGAACGCCCTGGTCATTTACGTCATCCTGCGCTACGCCAAGATGAAGACCGTCACGAACATCTACATCCTGAACCTGGCCGTGGCGGATGTCCTGTGCATGCTGAGCTTGCCTTTCATCGCCATCCAGCTCTCGCTGCTCCACTGGCCCTTTGGATCGGCGATATGCCGCGTCGTGCTAACCGTGGACTCCATGAACCAGTTCACCAGCATCTTCTTTCTGACGGTCATGAGCTTCGATCGGTACTTGGCCGTGGTGCATCCGATCAAATCCACCAAATGGCGAAAACCGCGTATGGCCAAAAGCATCAGTCTGGCCATGTGGGGCGTTTCTCTGCTGGTCAACCTGCCGATTATGATCTACAGCGGCGTGAACGCCAAAAGGAACGAGGCCCGGACTTGTACCATGTTGTGGCCAGAGCCCCAAAACACCTACTACACCGCTTTCATCTTCTACACCTTCTTCTTGGGGTTTTTCTTACCACTGATAGTCATCTCCATGTGCTATCTGCTGATCGTAATAAAGGTGAAATCGTCCGGCATGCGAGTCGGCTCCACCAAACGCAAGCGCTCTGAGCGGAAAGTCACCCGTATGGTGTCTATCGTAGTAGTGGTGTTCGTCTTATGCTGGTTACCTTTCTATGTGTTCAATGTGACCTCTGTGACCGGAACCGTTCCCACCACACCTGTGCTGAAGAGCACCTTTGACTTCGTTGTGGTGCTGGGTTACGCCAACAGCTGCGCCAACCCCATCCTCTACGCCTTCTTGTCGGACAACTTCAAGAAGAGCTTCCAAAATGTCTTGTGTCTTAAAAGAGTCGGCGGCTTGGACGAGATCGAGCGCAGCGACAGTCGACAGGACAGGACTCGAATGGTCAACGACGTCATGACGGAGACGCATAACGCCGCCCTGCTCAACGGAGACCTTCAGACCAGCATCTGAGGAGGAGATAAAAGTCTGAGATTAGATGTTACATTCAAATACGCTTATTTAAGAACAACAATAAGGCAGCCCAAACCACATTTGGGTGAGCTCGATCTGACTGGTGTATTTAAGCGATGAGCAAACGAATGTCATTTACTGTAAATAACTCTAGTTGCTCTGTTTGGTGTTTATGTCTGAAGAAATCCTAAAGCTGTTGTGTTTATTATGAGCGTTCGTTCACTGCAGTGCCAAAATTATCTTTAGAGTTCAGAGTCGTGGCCCTCATTAGATAAACATGATTTCATTTTGTCAGGGCCTTCTTGTTATTCAAGGCTTTTTGTGATGATGAATACAAAACGAGCGAGTGATGCTCGACAAGGCCACATCGCTGAATAGTAAAGGTCTCTGAAACTTAAACAAAGATGTACATTTCTGTGGCATATTTATTTGTTGTTATGCTTAGAATAATATCTTGTTTACATTTAACAATCTTCCCTCGCCTCCGGTTCCCAGTAGAGTTTTATTTCGGTAGAGGAAATGTACATAATGTCCAGTGGAGAGGGGGAGGAAAAGATGGGCTCTGTTACAAAACTTAATAAGCTTCCTACCGAAACGACATTTTCAGGCATCTCCAAAAAGCGTAGACAGCAGCATTTAAGATACCTCCTTCTAAGGCAGTATTTAGTATGCTTCATGGAAAAGGCAATCCTGAAACGCACAGTGAAAATAATTCAAAATGGACTGCTTTATCCATATTTAGTGTTATGCTTATTAGAAGATTGTGGTTAGCAGTTCACATACTAAAGCCGAATTCTCTATCCTATCGCACAAACAATCTGTACGAATGGCTAATTCGTAAGACCTCACTTCTACGACTTTGTACAATTCGTCTAGACGCCAGGTATAGGATCAGGGTTAGGGGAAAGTCATTCATTCGTACAAGCTCATACATTTGTATTACTCAGAAAATGTGTACACTGTAAAAAAAAAAATATATATATATATATATATATATAATCTGTAAGATCCATGGTAAAAAACGGCAGCTGTGGTTCCGGAAATTTGACAAAAAAAAAAAATACGGTAACAACATTTTAGGTTTTGCGGTTTTACATTTACAGTAAATTACCGTAATTTCATTAAAATGAAATCTGTTCTGTAGCCTTGAAACCAAAGCCGCTTTTAAATATAAATATGTATAGAAGGAGCTCGATGTCGTTCACACAAACACTAAACACCATCATTAAACTGAAACATGCAATAAACATTCATTTAACAACATTACATGTAACACACAACCCTAATAAACATAGTTATTTCAAAGACAAAACATCAAATTCAAATAAAATTATTTGAAATATTGGGAATGTCAGTTTTTCTTTGTAAATATTACAGGAATTTACCATTGGCCATTTAACAGGTTTTTACCGTAGCATTTTCACAGTTTTTTACCGTAAAAATCACAGCCATTTTTTACAGTGTACGTTTTAGCAAACAATTGTACAGATTAGCCACCTCATAAAATATGTATGGATTATTGTGAGATGAGGTTGGAATTCTATAAGAACCAGGAGTTCGGGCTTTAAATGCGCATTAGGTTTTGAAACAGAGCGGTAGCCTAATCTTTAGTTTAGTGTAGAGCTTAATCGCTATCTGACCTGGAGAAAGTTTCTTTGTATTATGTTCTAATTGTGCAAATGAAGTATGAAGTAACCATATGGCCACTGGCTGTACTAAATGAACAGTCATCAGCTGGCAAAACGAGATGCAAAGAAATCCTCGTTCCTGCTGTTACACAAACAACCTCGCTCACTCTCCTCAGTCATACCAATGAGGGTCAGACGGATGAAGACGACAGAGGGCATGCAGTTCACTCATTTTCCAAGAGAAATATTCAAACAAGTGAGTAATTGTGCATTTATTCTTGTCGAAAATACCTCATTATAAAACATCATTGGGATGAATGCATCCCGTCACAATGCGGAAGCATGTTCTGCAGTGACGACGAATAGCACCATAGCAGCCGCTTTACAATCGCATTGCTTCGAGGACTTTAAAAACAATTATTTATTCTAGCAAGGCTGATAAAACGACGCTGCAAGTGCCTTAAATAATCACTCAAGAAGACACCGAATGAGAGACGCAGAAACCGTGTGCATTCGTTCACAGAGCTTTAACAATAAACCCTGCACCTGAATGTACAATCAATTCATATATGCTTGTAAATAAGATGCTAATTAAAACGAATGTGTATATATTGAGCTGGCATTGACAGAACGTATTCAGCTCTTGCCCGTTTGAGGGGTTTAGATCCTTGTAACATTTGCGAAGGGCTACTTGTGTACTTGAGTCTAAGGGCCAGAATCAGAGCCGATATGCTGCAAGCGTCGAAAAGTGAACGAGTTCACGTTTTGAAGTGTACACTGTTTTTTTTTTCTTTTCTAGGATGTAAACAAACATATTTTGAAACCTGGGGAAGTATTGATGGCAGCAAAGTGGTTATCGCAGTATTCGTCAAGTACTTTGAGTTCAGTTCAATGTGCCTTTGACCGTCAGGCAGAATGGGCCGGGTGTTAGTGTGTCGTGTTTTAATGTTGTATCTTATGTCAGGTGGCCTAGAATCCCTAATCTGATGGTGTGGGTACAATATATATTAACTTTATATGAATAATCGGATTTGGAGAAATGTAGCATTGCAGCAATGGATGCTCTGCCGTGAATGGGTGCCGTCAGGATGAGAGCTGATAAAAACATCACAATAATCCAACAAGTAATCACCCTGGTCCATAATCCCTAAATGCTTCCTCCAGTGAAAAAATCAATCTCCTGTTGTCTCTCACATCAAAATCCAACTAAATAAATCCAAACAAACAAATCTCTCCTGATTCAGACCGGTTTTTAGCATTGGTTTGAAGTTCTCTTCAGATTATTGTGATGTTTTTCTCAGCCGTTTGGTGTCTTATTCTGACGGCACCCATTCACTGAAGAGCAACCATTGCTGAGACAGTGATGCGATGCTCCAAATCTGATGAAGAAACACCCACATCTTGGGTGAGCAAATCTTAATTTGGTGTGGATGAAGTCTGGAAGAATGAGTCATTCCTCACCTTCGCCGGAAGCTGTTTGAATGAAGGCTGTGTATTGTGTGCTGTTTCTCTCTCTCAGTGTGTGTGACTGTCATCATAAGGATGTAGCATAGCTCAATGTCAGAGATGTGCCTGTCATTACCCTCGTTGCTAAGCTCCCACAGGCTCAATTTTTGCCCAGTTATTTATTGCAAAGATTCAATTTATTACAACCCACCCAAGCAGAATAATCCTCAGGTCTAATTAAAAGATTCCTCTCTCTTATTGACAGGTCATTTTGTGGGAAAAGCGCGATTGCGTTTTAATTAAATCATACAAAGGCCCATCTATAATGCGTAATTCTTTAAGTAGAGAACATGAGTGAATGCATTATCTAAGTGATTTATTTATTAATATTGGTGAATGCATTAATAGAAGCAGTTATTTGTGTTTGTGTCACAGTGCATTAACTAATGCTGATACATTTCATTTAAAAACTAACTCAAAGATTAAGTGGAACGCATTTAACATAACAAGATATGCTTTTAAACTTCTACCAAAATATAATATATTGGCCAAACTGTAATATTATTTTATTTGTGAGGTGCAACTAAGTGATAATTAATATTATGAAGTCAATATATGTATGCATTTTTCTGGTAATGACTTTAACTAGGAAATGATCATGTAAAGCAATCCCCAGTTTAGACACATTCCTGTGAGTCAGATTTACCCTTCAGCACAACTGAATAACTGTAAAGACAGATAAGAAAATGACAAAGCAAGCTCCCCTCCTCTTACTTTCTTCTTTTTTCTTTTGCAATCAAATTGTTGCGAATGTCTCCCTCTGTTGTCCGGTTTGGGTTTTGTTTTCAGGCTTTGTATCTCTTGGCTTGTACATGGATTCCGCATCATGTTCATGACCTGTAATTATTGACAGTTGTAGAGAAACGCGATCAAGTATCCGCCGACCTTTTTCAGTGTTGTTATTGACAAAAAATAAAGTGCATTACGTTTATTTACCAAACAAATAAAGGCTAATGTGTGACCATGTTCAGTTTGATTCGTGTGTGTGCAGTCATGATCAAATGAAGCTCAGTACACTTACAACTGCAAATGTGCAGGCAAATTGTTTATGCTTGTATTGATATATCATCCGATCTCATGAAAGTGTGTATAAATAGTACGCCAAATAAAAACGAAAACTCGTGGTTTTGATGCGCAAAAACTGACTTTGGCGTGTATATGCTACGCAATTAGAGTTAGATGCGTATCATATCGCCAGCAAACGTGTCATATGCACACGAAAACTGCGTATACCATACACGCTAAACACGTGCGTGTCATATACACGCCTATCAGTACCACGAGCCGAGGTTTTGTTTTTATTTGGCGTACTATTTATACGTACTTTCATGAAACCGGGCTATATTTGGTCAAATTGTGAAATATTATCATAAGTTCAAATAGCTGTTTTCTATGTGACTCTGTTGTAAAAATGCAATGTAGGATATTCCTGTGATCAAGGAATTTTGATGTCCTTCAGAAATCAGCCTAATATACTGATTTACTGTTCAAGAATCATTTCTGATTATTACCAATATTGAAAACAGTTGTGTGGCCGAATATAAATAAAGTCATCTGTAATTGAATGCACCCTTTATTAATTAAAAATAATTTCTTTTTAAACGATTTTTTGAACGATGGTATATATATATATATATATAATTAATAAATAATACGGTATTAAAACATTGTAAATATTAAATGTAAAAATACACAATTTAAATATTCAATTAATGTTTACATTTATATATACATATATTATTAAATAATATGGTATTAAAATATAAAACATAAAATAATTAAAAAAATAAAATGGAATTAAAATATTCAATTAATGTTGAAATTTATATTTTTTATACACACACACACACACACATATATATATATATATATATATATTATTGTTATTATTATTATTATATAATATGGTATTGAAATATTGTAAATAGTAAATGTAAAAATATAAACTAAGTAAAGCATATATATATAGGAAAGGAAAGGACGTGACATGTGGCCAGGTATGGTTGCCCATACTAGGAAATTGTGCTCTGCATTTAACCCATC
>JAUCMS010000059.1:1217139-1235872 GCA_032357445.1 Enteromius radiatus
TAATTTAATTTAATTTAATTTAATTTAATTTAATTTAATTTAATTTAATTTAATTTAATTTAATTTAATTTAGGTTTATTTCTATAATACACTGGGATATTAAACAATCACAGATTTACATAAGTGTGATGTGTGTGTAATAAAAGCAGTTGCAGCGGAGTGGTTCAGTGTGGTTTTATTCAAATCATCTGCTGGTACAAATAGTCCCACCCTCACAGCGAGCTAAACTTCAGACCCTCATGTCTCCATTCTCACTCGAGGTAAGTGCTTCAGACTTCCAGACTATTTACAGATTCATAACACTTATGACGATCATTTTAAACAATAGTTATCAAATCTACTATTTAGATTAATGTAAAACTTAACTAACGCAATAATAAGTTCAACAACATTTTCCTTAAAAAAAGAATATTGAATATCGTTAATAAACAATAACATAACTAATTTACTTTCATAATTACAGTAGATGAAGGTTCATTGTTTTTTTTAGAACCCTTCTGAAATATATTTATGCCAGTTGTGTCCAGTCTGATGCTGTATTATGCCTATATGTGTGTGTAATATATATACACACACACACACACACATTAACACAATAAAACAACATAAAAAACATGACTTTTAAACATTTTAGACGTTAAAAGTTTTGCAAATAAACTACACACACACACACACATATATGCATATATAAAATTATATATATTTATAAAATCTAACTCAAATAAATGACACAAATTTAATTATTCAAAAACAAGTATAACCCATGTTGTGTGAAATATATCTATTTATATGATAATGCATAATAAACTATACAATATATTTATTTAGATAAACTTAAGCTTTAGCTGTGAATGTTAATCTATATCTTAATCTAACTACCTTCTGTGCATGAGTCATATAACAATCCTCTTCTTTGTGTGGTGGATGATCAGTCATGAACACCAGAAATGACGAGACTGAATATAAGTCATTTTGATGCTGATATCACAGGTGTTTTTCTCGTTTTGTTTCTTTTGTGTGTTCAATGCACTGGCAATAATCAGGGATATAATGCAGAAACATCAAACCTTTAAAACTGTCCAAATGTTCTCATTTTTTTAAATCTGCATTGAAACCAGAAGTGTGTGTTCAACTTTAGCGCATGCATTTAATCTGAGAGTCAATCAAGAAGGTGTTTATGGTACTGCTGTGCAGGTGTTTGTGGATGCTTGAGCGATGGCAAAGAGCTGTCCGGAGGGTCAGTACATGGACCAGCTGCTGAGAAACTGTATGTCCTGCCGCATGATCTGTCACGACCCTAGGACTCCCGAACGCTGCTCTCAGTACTGCGGTAAGTTACTGCGCCGTCTTCAGTCACACGTGTCCAGAGCACGCTCTGATGAAGGACTGATGTTGTGTGGCAGTGGCCTGGAGATGTAAAGCCGTGTCTGGTCAGTTCTATGACACGCTGCTGAAGAAGTGTCTGAAGTGCTCCGAGCTGTGTGGCAGTCATCCAGAGGCCTGCGCAGACGCATGCAGGAGTGAGTCATGAGCCAGAGACCCTGAACACAGATCACCACAGACACACCTCACATATTAGCTTCTGAATACACTAAAACACATCAGAAGTGCTGGCTGCTTCCAAGTACTACGGAAGCTTAAGTTTCTTAGAATTGTGAATTTATAATATCTCTTGCAAGTTGTAGGATCTCAATGTTTTCAATATCTCAATGTTGACTTGTCATAATTACAAGAAAAAAAGGCTTAATTGTGAGATATTAGATTAGATTAGAGATTACTTAGAATTGCGACAAGTCATAATGATGAAAAAAAAAAAAATCTCATATAATATATATATATATATATATATATATATATATATTGTTTAGCAGTCCACAGTGGTAACAAGCTTCAATAAAATACTACCAGCTGCCTATAGGAGAAAACAGGGTGGTTTTAGCTGGAAGACCTGGGGACATTTGCATAAACTTAGCCTTCATGTTAAGACAGTGTCTTAAGAGCTAGTCTGACCAGCTAGCAGTTAGCCAAGAGTAATCCGTTTTATTTATTTATTTCTTTTACCTTAGACCAATATACATTTTTGTGTAACTAAATTTTTTGAAAACTGTGACCAGTCTTAAAAAAAAAATGTTTTTAAACTAGTCTTAAGCTGGTTTTAGAGGGGTTTTGGCCACATTGCCAGCCTGGTCATAGCTGATTTAGGCTGAGAGACCAGCTAAAACCAGCTATTTCCATCTTAACCAGCCTAAACTGGTTTTAGCTGTTTTTTCACTTAAAGGACCTACACACTTTACATTATAAAGTTGTGTTATTTAAAAATTGTCTTCTACAAATAAAAATGACTTGCACGTGGGCTATAGCATTATGTTGGGTGTGAGCGCTTTAACTGTGATCCAGGCACGGGAGCGGTGTTCGTGACGCAGAGGCCTGATGTCGCCGGCAGAGGGCGCCCGGTGTCCGGGTCAGCGCTGTACTCGGAGGCGCTGCTCTACTCGCTGCTAGGCCTCTGCATCATAGTGCTGATGTTCACGCTGACCGCTGTCCTGCTGCTGCTCAAGAGAGCCAAACACCAGCAACAGCTGGACACCAAGAAACATCAGCCCAACAAGCTCGGGCAATCCTCCGAAGGTGATTCATGCTCATAATTATGATCGACTCTGTTATATATGAGGGATCTGATAACATATCCAAAATATGGGATGTTTGTGGTTTAACTTTGGTTTCATACTGTATCTATCTATCTATCTCATCATTAAATATATAGGGAAAATGTTAAATAATAATAATAATAATGAAATAATTCAGTGTCTTATTTATTTTTGTCATTATTTTTACACACAAATAATATTTCATGAAAAATACTTTATTTTGATTTGAACATTACTACTGAAATGACTTTGGTGTAATTTAGTTTGTTATTCACTTTAGTATGAACTCCCATCTATCCTAAATGTAACTTTTGTGTGTTTGTGTTATTATTATTAATATTATTATTTGTATAGGAAAAATATTTATGGACGGTAGCCTACTTCCATACAACACACTATTTAGAATGATTTTCTTAAACATTTATTTAAATTTGTTTTAGGCCTATAAATAACATGATGTAAATAGAAAAATGAGTTTTATTCACAGTATGTCCTGGCTCAGATGGTATTTCTCACTGTGTGTGTGCAGATTCTCTGATGGCTCGGGCAGATGAAGTGTCTCAGGAGCGGCCGAGGGCCACAGAAACCTGCGTCTACTGCTTCTCCGAGCACTCAGACCCGCTCCAGACACACGGTGATAAGAGCCGAGCGCTCCGGATCATCTGCTCACCGACACAGAGCAGCATGTGAACAGAGTCACGCCACATAACTGTACTGCATGACAGAATTCCTATGGAAAAATTACTTCAGCGTAGTTTTAATAAATGCTGTATTTTAAAGAGCACAACACACTTTGAAGGCCTCTTGACTCTGAAAGCACCTCTCATTTAATTTAATAAAATTAATATTATTATTTATAATATAATATTATCTATAATAATGTATACACTATATATAACTACATACTGGAATTAGCAATGAAGGTGCAAATATGAAATTAACTAAAGGCATAGTAATATTTGAAATTTGTTGCTGCTTCCCTCTTCTGTAAAATAAAGGCAATAACTTTGAGTCACTCACTGGTCACTAAAGCAGATTTCTGGTTTCCAAGGTAACTGCGACATCTCTGATAGTAGGAACTTACATGAGAATTAAGAGGAACATACACTGATCTAGAACAGATATTTAGCCACGCATGTATATTGTATTTCAGTATGTTTAGAAACATACTTCTTCATTTAACAACACTGGAGCTCAAAGTATCTTGAAAGGCTTTTTTTTATATATAAAAATACGATTTATCTTCCAGAACCTGCTGTTCTAGACATATGCTACCATACTAATATGTATAAATGTGTCAAACTTTTTTTTTTTTTTTACGTTTTCATAAGTTTCTGATGCTCATCAAGGCTGCATTTATTGCAGCACAACACTGATAATAAATCAGCATATTAATATAATTTCTGAAGGATCAAGTGACACTGAAGACTGCAGTAATGATGCTGAAAATACAGCTTTGATCAGAAAAAAATAAATTACATTTTAAAGTGTATTAAAATAGAAAACCATTAGATTGTTGTAAAAAATATTTAACAATATTAGTTTTTTTCTGATCCAATAAATGCAGCCTTTATGCACAAAAGATACTTAAACATAAATAAATAAAACATACTAATACCAAACGTTTGAATGCTTGTGTGTTAAAATGCAGTCATTTATATTTATATATTTGCATACATTTCTCAGAACAGAAAGCCAGACTGTGAACTGATTGGATTTTGTAAAAAAAAAAAAAAATAATTTGACTTTTTATCACTCCATAAATCAGACAATATTAACTGACAACCAAAAAGATTTAAATAAATTATTTATATATATATATATATATCCTGTTTTTAGGGATGAAATGCTGTGTTTAAAAACCTTAAAAGAATAACGCAAGTGCTGACAAAGTCTTTAAAGCTAAGGATTGCTGCTGAAATCTACAGAAGCAAATATATGAACTGCAATAAAATAAACACTAAAATGTGTATTTTGGATATTTTTTCCTTACTTATTTGGAACAGGACATTTTACGGAAGCAAAATTCTGAATGAAAAGCATTGCTTCCAACGCGGGTCAAAAATCCTGTAGTGTCTCGCCGTAAGAGTTTCATCTGATGTTTTCCATCAGAAATAAAGATGCATAAGAGATGCTGAAAAGACAAATTAAGAGAGAAAAACTAAATCTGACTTGATCCGGTCGAGAACCAATCACAAGACACAGTGCTTTTTCTTCACCATTTTTTTTTCCATTGATTTCTTTTACATACATTACATACATACATACTATACATAGATACATAATTAACATTTATAAAATCCTCCCCAAAGTCTTTTAGCATCCAGTTTAAACAGCATGCCAAGTTTGAGTACTGATTCAGTACACACACACACACACGCACGCACGCACACACTAACACCACCAACACACAGGTGCACACATACCTGCATGCGCACACATACACTCACTCACACACACACATACACACACGTGGCTGAGGATAACACTGCTGAATCAAGCCGTGGTGGCGACAGGCATCACACACACACACACACACACACACAAGAAAAAAGGTCTTCATTCACGAAGTATCTGAAACACGACCCAAACCAAAGTCCAACCAAAGACTAAAGATGCACAAACACCTTCGTTCCATTCACACCCAAGCACGTGAAGAGAGAAGAGATGAGGGCATAGGACACAGAAACAGAAAGCCATGACTTATAAAAATAGATTTATATATAGATTTGCGTGTGCGAGTGACATTTCCAGCCCCAAGAAAGAGACGAGGAGAACGAGGCCGGCGAAGGAAAAAAACAAAACAAACAAACAAACCGAAAGTGCTGGACGAGGACAGAATTCCCAAACTCAAGCGACGAACGACGATATAGGTTTACGCTGAAGTCAATAACACCATTCTGTTGCATTCAGTACATCGATAATGCATACGAAGAAATAAAAAAGGAATTATTTTCCCTCATATACTTCATCGGAGGAGGATGAGAAAACGCGACGCGATTGGTTCTGAGAGAAAAACGCAACTGAGAGTGAAACGAGTGCTGAGATGTCAGTCTGTGTCTGTAGTGAGGTTCTCCATCAGCTCCTCCGCTTTCTGTCAAGTATGCTCCGGTTGCTCAGTGCAGATTGGTTTAGCTGTGTCATATATTTTTTCTTCTTTTTTGACTCTATGTTGTTGTTTAGTGAGAAGGCTGCGTCTGTGTGTGATGGCGCTCTTCGGTTCTCTCCAGCTCTCGAGCAGGTGTCAGGCTGGACGTCACTCATATGATCCTCTCTTCACAGCTTTGACTCGGCCGCTCCTGCTGCGCCATTATTCATATTCAAGAAACTGCTTATGGTAAAATAACAAGTACCTGAAAAACAGGACAATAAAAAGTAATTTAAAAAAAATACCTTTGACATACTTTTATGGTTATTAAAAGAAATAAAAAAAAAAAAGACGTAATTACCAATCCTGTCTGAATGTCTTCGCTCTGATGAACACACAGGAAGAAATTCTCAAGAAAGATTGTAAGCAGGCTGATTTGGTCAAAATGAGTATTTTTCTTCCAGAACAGCGTTCAAATATCTCCCTGTGTGTTCAGCAGAACATATTCCAGGAGGAACTATTTCTGAAAATGTTTTTACTTATATTTTTATTTAAATGTTAGTTAGTTTACAAATAAATTTTAAAAGTGTTTAAATGTCAATTAATGCTTATTTTATTTCAACTGATGTTTTTTTTTCTTAAAAGGGAAATTAATAATATATATACACACTTTAAATATTTTACAGTAAATAAAAATAGTTAATTCTAGCATAGTAGATATATACACATCAAAACTAATTACAATTAATCACTGTAATATTACACAGTAGTACAATTTTTTTGTATTTCTAAACATTTCTTATTTAATAATAATGCTATTATTATTATTATTATTATTAAGAATTTGATAGAAATATGAATTTGTTACTACGCGTGTGTAAAACAACAATAGTACAGTATTCATAATAATAATAATAATAAAGAAAACTTTTTTATATACACATTTATCACACAATATTCATTAATATTTTAGAATGAATTATTTTGTTTATTATATAATAACATCAACACCACCATCTGTGTTATCATCATCATCAGTTATAAGAATTATTATATTTATTAAGAAATTCATATTAATTAATTGCTAAAGTGTGTAAAACTGCACTCATAAATACAGTAAATAATAACGAAATTAATATTTATGCAAATGTCCCTGGTTTGGCATTTAGTGCTGCAGTGACACTGGTGTGTGTGTGTGTGTGTGAGAGTGACTCTGACCCCTCGCTGTCCAGAACATCTTTAATGCTGGCTTTAGTGATAATGGCGTCATCACATTTAAACCACTGGTCCTTGTGCTGGCGGATGAAGGTGGTGTAATGGCCGCTCTCCAGCGTGCCCTGATGATTGACCACCGCGAACAGAGAGTACCTGCAGACACACACAAACACACACACACACACACGCATCACAGGACCACTCCTCACACTCCTCACACTGAACGCAGCAGACACTCACTCACTTGTTATCGTTGTTCAGCGAGTCGACGGGCTGCTGGTACTGACCGTTCATCCGGCTCTCTTTACTGGGAGACAAACAGGACATGATCTCACTGTGAGCTGGAGATGCTACAGTATCCTCATCATTCTAGTGACCTAAACTATCACAGTTATCAGACCTGTACTGATGTAACTTCTGATCTTTGTGAAAAAGGCTAACAGGGGCACTTCAAAGTATGAGAGAGTAATATTAACCGTGGGGAATTTTATCATGAATTATTGTCAAACTGGTTCCCTCCCTACAGTAACACATGCAGCGCTCGTACCTGGAGGCCATGAAGGGCGTCATGTCCAGCTCTAGAGGAAAGGACACATAGGTGGTGATCTTCCGCCGGAGCTTCGCCGAATGCTCGAACCGCTGGAGCGATCAAACACAGAGCCATGAGTGTGAAGAAACACAGAAACACCTGACCTGACTCAACCGGCTGATGAGCTCTGAGTCTTTGAAACATACTCATGTTTAGGGTAATCTTGACCAGACTGTAGAGATGCACCAATATAACAGCACTGTCTGATCATAACTACTTAACTGATAATAACGCTAATATTACGACCAACAGCAATAAATATTGATGATGATAATAATAATATTTGTTTATTTATGATGTAACACCATATCAGAAGCAATGGCTTTATTCATGGCAAAATAAAAATGTTTGCTATTATTACTATTATTAATAAAAATAAAAATTAAATGTATAAACTGAAAAAGAAATGTATATTGAAATTGACATTCCACACTTCTTTGGGTAAAAGAAATAATGCAATAATGCCTTTACAGTAATAGTAGTCCCAATGATACTAATATAGATTATAATAATCAAAAACTAAAATAATTGTGTGAAATCTCAGTAATTTTGCTTTAAATAGTGCACAGTAATACATAATTTGACATGTTCTAAACATCAATTTAATATTTAATTAAATATAAAAAAAATAATATAACAGTAATAATAATATATCGTTTGTGTTCAACTGTTTTCTCATAGTACACAGTATTATAGAATTGTGAAATTTCTATACATTTACAATTAATATTAATATATTGTTATTAAATATGATTTTATTAATATTAACAAAGATGACAATTCAATGATATTAATAACAGTAGTTATGATCTTCACCATTATTATTATTATCATCATAATAAACTTCTATAAGTATATTTGTGAATATAATAACAGTGAATTCTGGATTCAAAACAATGTACGGTCATTCATTTTTATATTTGCTAAAAACTACATTTAACAGTGATATTAAATCTATTAGCATGTTTAACATGCAAACGTTATCAAAACATAGGAGAAATAAGCATGCGCAATAATAAATACATATTATACTGCTATAAACGATCATCAGAAGATTTTCAGATACAATATAAAATGATCAATAATATAGACTTTTAACAGATATCTCTGCTTCCCTGCGGCTCATATAGATCACTCACATTGATGTGTAAATCCTAATGCATGCAAACTCACTTTGAGGTGGAAACACGCCACGATGGGAAGCCTCTTCATCGTCAGCTGCTTGGTGGACTCTTGGTAACTATGGCAACCGCTGCATTTGATCTTGGCGCTACTTCCTAAGTGTTCGGGTC
Source organism: Enteromius radiatus (assembly GCA_032357445.1). Taxonomy (NCBI): domain Eukaryota; kingdom Metazoa; phylum Chordata; class Actinopteri; order Cypriniformes; family Cyprinidae; genus Enteromius; species Enteromius radiatus. The sequence goes on from JAUCMS010000059.1 coordinate 1,225,972, forward strand.
GAGTGAACCTGCAATGCAGAAGCGTGAGTCAGTGGCGATGGCAGACAGGGCCGTCCGGAGCGAGCGGATGCGTCTGTACCTGCGCAGGCAGTCTGTGAGGGTGGTGGCTCCGCTCGGGTGGCTGTCTCCGTTCACCACACTGCCGTCGCTGCCCGGGCTGAGCGGCCAGAACGGGGTAGACGACCCTGGCAGATCCAGGCTGATGTCCCAGAACGGGTCTATCGTCGTGGAAACCCCACTGCGGACGAGAAAACATTAAACGATTTTGATATATTTACGATAAGTAAGACAAAATATATTCATTTAAGTTACTTATAGTTAGTAGAATGTCTAAAGTTATATCACAAATATTAGTTTTTTTTTTTACATTAACATATGACAAATGTTTTATACTAAATAAGTACTTAAGTGAGTTCACTTCGTAAAAGAGTTTTCTAGACGCATTAAAAGCTGGCCAGAAACATGCGTTGAATGGGGTCTTCACTTATGACTGGTTTTGTGCTCATAAACAATCAGCGGCATTTCTATCTGCTTGTCAGTTCTTGTGCCGCACAGCCTGAAAAGAACACTAATTAATTAGGTGGAAGTCATTAAAACTCCACTTGATAGATGCAGAGGCACTTAAAATAATCGAGACGCAGCAGGAGCTGAACGGGTGGAGTGCAGTACCTCTGTTAAACACAGGGAGCATCAACGACCTGCGCATTTCACACAGGATCTGAACACTCAGGACATTCAAACTGGGTTACATACAGGATACAGACACCGGCTGTGTTCCAAAACATAGTGAGCTGCCTACGTAGGGAGCATTTTAAGGGAACACAGACTTGATGATGGTATTAAATACCAAAAAGCCCTGTTACATATTAAAAATAAATAAATAAATATATATATATATATATATATATAAATGTGTGCATCTATTTTCTAAATTCTATAATTTTAGCCAAAATTTTCAGCTAATCAATTGCATATTTAATACTTAAATACTGCAGAATATTTAAAATGTACAATAAATGTTGTTTTTTAATTATATATTTATATGCAAAAAAAACTGAGAAAAACCTTACATTTAATATTCAAAAATTTAATTAAATCTAATTAGTTTCCTAATATTTTGTGCAAAAAGTAGTACTGAGAAAAATGTAATTAAATACTTAATATTTGTGTACAATATTTAATTAGATCAATATTTATTTTATCTGTGCAAAAAATAGATAAAAATAAAAATCTGTTTATGTAAAAAGCACTTATAAAACGAGAATGACGTAATTTAGCTCATTCACAAACACACTAGCAGAACAGCACATCAACACATTCCTTTAAGTAAGAATAGATGCATGAACGATTGATAGGATATCGGCTGTGCTCGATTCCTCTGCGCTGCGTCGGCTCTTACTGGCAGACTTGGCAGGTGACGTCAGACTGCAGGCCTCCTGTGAAGATTTGGTCAATGATGCAGTTGCAGTGGTTTGGGTTGTTGGCTTTTTTCCCATTGTCATCTCCTTAGCGGACATGGAAGCAGCATATGAACACACACACACAGAGAGAGAGAAAGAGAAGGTCTGATTAGAAAGCAGCGCTCGGTTTGCTGCAGAAACACCCCTCCCTTCACTTTCACACTGCAGGAGGAAGACTGAGGTCCGTCTCTTCCTCTCCAGAGCGTCTGATTCTCCCACTCTCTGACCCTGACTCTGCATTCACTGCATCAGGACATGCGCACCGCCACTGTGTAAGCTTTTTCACAGGAAATGTTTCATTCTGCAGTCACAAATTCAACAAATGAACAGCTCTTACATGAGAACCACAGACATGATATTACAGTGCTGCAAGTCTTCATTACAGCTCAGCTCCAGATTCACTGAGAGTGAGATATATATAAACACATGCAAACACACACACACATATATGTGTGTGTGTGTGTATCTGTACTGGGATATATAGTTTATGAGGACACAAATGTGTATAACTTCCAGTGTCGCTGTAATAATGCGCCGCTTTTTTTGTTTTTAAATGAATTTCAAAAATTGTCAGTCTTTTTCTGTAAGGTGTAGGGTGATAAATACAGTTTGTACAGTAAAAATAAATAAATAAATTATATAAAAATATAATATATTATAAAAAAAAAAAAAATATATATATATATATATATATGGCTCAGTGGAATGATTAAATAAGTACTTTTTTTATTTTTATTTCTTTTTTAAAAAAAATAATAATAATAATAAAAAGGTATTAGGATCCTAAATTCAGTTCTGCCATAAAATAAAATTACTATATTATTTATTTTACTATATTTATTGTTGTATTCCAGTAGTAATATTGAAGACTGGTATAACAGCTTCATGTATTAATGAATAAAATAATAATACTTATTATTTTCATTATATATTTTTATCTTGTTACATATAATACATAACATAGTATTTAAGAAATAATATAATTAAAATTTTTCCAAAGGAATTGCAAACATGTGTCATATTTTAACACTTTTATTTAGTATTTTTTACTTTTTTTTTGTTCATGATAATAAAAATCTATTGTCAATATTATTATAGTCAAATAATTTTAAATATAAAATGACCTTTTTTTACTCCATGCTGACCAACTTTACATACACATATATACAACTTGCAACATAAATGTATTTTGTCCATCTCTCAGAATTAAGTGAAATGCAGCATTGGGTAGTTAATCATAAGTTGCACCACGCTAGCAACGGCAGCATCATGGGTTCGGTTCCCAGGGGAAGCAGGAACTGATAGAACATAAAAATGATGAAAAATGCATGAAAGTAAATGTAAATGTTTTAATACAATGCCACCATCAAGGCTCTGACCCTGATACATCTCCATCAGTTCTCTGAACTCAAATAAGCATGACGAAATTCATGACTATCATTAAAAATCATAAATAACTATAAATAACTAAGTCTGGTAATATTTTGTCGCACGTTTCTAAATTAATAATTTTTGACTGAACTATCCCTTTAAAAAGGTAAATCTGTGTAATAATTTCTGGCTCCACCAATGGCATCATTCTGGGGCGGGGCTCTGTGCTTGTCCAGCCAATGGCAGGCGATGTGGCTCAGCATCCACACACGTGGTGTTTAACAGCTCAATCTCGTCCCGTTTTCCCTCAGCAGATGTGCTCTGAAATACAGCTGTCACCATTAACACGCATCACACAGCCTTCCTTCATTACCTCTCCCGCTCCGTACCACCCATCTCATCTCAAAACTAGCCAGGTGGAACTAATATGATTAACTAGCTAATGCTGCGTTTCACTCAATTCGGAAAGATGAAATTTGCAGCTTCCTGCTGGATAAAAGTGCAACAGATCTTGAAGACGGCCTTCCAAGTCTGAAACCTGGCAGAGAAGCACTGTTCGCAGAGATGTGGCACACAAACATGGTGAACGAATTATAAAATGAAGACTAAACGCTCAGTGAATAGAGAGGGCAGAAACAGCTGTGTAAAACACTGGAAAAAAATAGTGTAAACTTATCAAGTTAAAAAAAAAAAAAAAAGATTTGGCTGAAAGAGATTTAGTATATTATTTGAATCATTCATTTTGTATTATTTACTTCATTTTTTAATCTTTATTTTGTCTTAGTAGCTAACTATTAGTACACCTATTAGAACCTATAATTTATTATTTATATTTGATGATAATTATTTTAACAACAACAAAAACAATATGCAGTTTGATGGCTACGTCTTAAGTACTGTTGGGATATCAAGTAGGAAAAACATTATTTGTATATTATTATTATTATTATTATTTTAATAATTTACTTTGAATTGTTTTCTCTTGTCACCAGTTAGTAAATAATAATAATAATTCATTTTTTTTGCATTTACTGTTTTTGTTAGTAACTTATTTATAAATAGTTTTTTTTAATAAAAAAAGAATTGTCCAAATCTCAAGTAGGAAAATTGTTATATTTAACAACAACAACAACAACAATAAAAATAAAAATAAATTACAACTTTAATAAATTCAACTTTTTATAATTACTATTATTAATTTACTAAGCATAATTGTCACAAATTTTATTAGCAATTTATTATTTATAAAATTATTATTATTATTTATACATAAAATGCATAAGCAATATATTGTTTGGTATCTTTTTTTACAATGAAGTAATTTTAAAATATAAAGTAGGAAAATCTCACATATGTCTCATCACTCATCACCTTTTTCCATAATATATTATTATTATTTATAAAATATGACTATTAATAATAATTTTAGCATTTACTGTTTGCCACCATTTTTTATTAGCAATGTATTATTTATAAATTATAATTATTGTTATTAGTAATATCAATCACAACATAAAAATTGAGGAATATACAGTTTGGTTGCTACACTAAATGTTGCGCAATCAAGCAGTCTTGAAAAATCAATCAGGAAAAATCCCACATGCAGCTCAGAAGGAAGTGGTTTAACCCAGCTGATCCTCTGATTGGCTGTTCCTCTGAAGCAGTGGCATCTGATTGGCTGCAGTACCTTTGCAGTGTCTGTGGAGCACGTCCAGAGCAGCGATGAGGAACTCGTGAGCGTCCTGCTGCTCGTATCCGGCGAGATGTCGGGCGTGAGTCCAGACGAGGTGCAGCAGCCGGAAGGGAATGTGAGGAGAGCGGTGACCCGAGTAGAACTACAGGACAGACCAAAGAGAGAAGGATGAGATACACCACAGAAAACCCTCCCTCCTTCTGGTCTCAAAAAGACTGTGTAGAGGAAGGAAACAACCGATAAAACATCACACATACACACAATATAACCCTGGAGCACAAAACCAGTCATAAAGGTCGTAAAGTTTTGTAAAAAAGAATAAACCTGAATTTTTGTTTCTCACTTTAAACCATACATCAATGGAAAGCTTTAGTTTAGCGCTCCAGGGTCACATGATAAAAACTGTTATGGACAGCGTGGAAGCTCGTTCGGTCTCATGAATAATCCTGAGAAAAGCTTTTCCCTTAATGTCATTGACATCATAATGAGTATGATTAATGTCTTCACTGACGTGCAAACCTGTTCATATCTGTTAACAACTTCAAAAATGCGTTTTGGGGCTTCATTACACTCTAAGACACTAGTGTGTGTGTTTCTGTGAATTGTGGGGACTTTCCATAGACTTCTATAACTTTTATACTGGCCAAACTATTTTTTTATCATCAACAAACTCTAAACCTAGCCCTTACAGAAAACCTGTTTGCATTCTTTGACTTTCAGATAAACATCATATACTATTTTCAATCTTTCAATCCTTGTGGGGACATTTGGTCCTTACAATGTAGCATAAACAAGTACAAACATGTGTGTGCGTGTGTGTTAAGCACTCACCTCCTGAAAGAGCTGAGACATTTCACACACCAGGCAGGAGTTGGACTGCATCTCACACTTGTGTCGGTCGGACAGGAAGAAGTCCCTCAGCAGCGGAGTGTGTGTGAGAGCCTGAACGATGCAGTTCATAAAGCACGTGTTCCCCAGATTGATCAAACCCCTCAGTCCTGGAAGAGACGAGACAGGAAACATGGAGATGAACATCAATATGGATGAACATGAAGAAATGTTGTATTCACAATTAAAAAAAAAAAGATTCATTACATCAATTTTACATAAAACTACTACTAATTTATTATTGTTATTGTTATTAACAACAACAATAATGATGATGATAATAATTATAATAATGGTTATTACTAAAATTATTATAACTATTGATAGTAAAAAGTGTGAATTAAAAATACAACTGGTTTTTATTAATTGTATGTACTTTTATAATTTCTATTTATAATAATAATAATGCTGCATTACTATAAAAATGTACAGAGTAAGAACATAATACATGCAAGTTATTATTACTAAAAAAATAAAAGAATAATATACTATATTATATTATTCATATTTATTTCATATTATTTAGTGCTATAATTTTGATTTGATATTTATCATCATTTGTAAATAATGATAATGATAATGATAATAATAATAATAGTTACAATAATAGCTACTTTACATTTACAGTCATCACCATTTTTATTATAGTAATATATTATTTATAAACTGTATTAATTTACACTGTATTGTTTATGGTCATTTTTATCAGCAATTTATTATTTATAAATTATAAATAATTATTTACTGTTCATCTATTTGTATTAGCAATTTATAATGTTTAAATAATAATAAAAAAAAATATTTTATTAATTTACTTTGTAAATTCTGTACCACCGCTTTTTTAAAGAATTTAGTATTATTCATACATTATTATAAACAAGAACATTTTATTCACTTTATATTTACATTTCATCAACTTTATTAGTAATTACTAGTTAATTATTATAATTTTAATAAATAATGAATGAGTAATGTACAATAAACAATAATTCTAAAATGCAATTGTCATAAAACATGCATGTAAAAGCAAATTGTAAAAGGATATAAAAAGGCATAAAATAAAAACAAATGAGGCTGCAGAGACACAACCAAATCTCTCCATTCAAGTGCTTGTGCAAATGGTTAAAACAGAGCAAACCAATGCATTTTCACACGATAAAAAGTGCGTAGCCTCAGAAGACTGTGCATCAGTCAGCGTCTCGTCTCGCTCAGTTTGACAGGTTACAGCGGGACCGAGCGGACAGAAGGCCGGAGCTCTTCTCACCGGGTGGCTAAACGTCTTCAACTGGCCTCGCTCCAGACCTATAGCTCCCAGACATCTGCTCCTCACGCTTCCCAGAGTTTAGTTAAAGAGAGCGCCGGAGACACTGACGAAACGAGAAGACCTGGAGAGAGACACACGTCTCCTGCAGAACCTCACGCTTTCAAGTGCTCATGTATAATTAATGCACACGAGCGATTGAACATCATAAACACGCCTGATCCCGCTCACACACACACACACACACACACACACACACACAGACTCCCTGCTTCACAAACCAGCATCCATCAAAAACCAGCTGCGTGCATAAAACAAACTGGGTGTGCATTACGCTAAATAAAATTTCATTACACAAGTTGCTACTGTAAGTAATTAAATGATGCTGCTAGCGATTCAGGGAATTAGTTGCATAAACGCCATGTCAAGACTGTCTTAAGAACTAGTTTGACCAACTAGCAGATGCTAAGAGGTAATCAGTCTTACGTCTCCAATACAAATAAGACCCGTCTACCTCTTCAACTGACTTTAAGAAGTTATGACCATTCTTGAAGGAAAAAAAAATTCTGAATCACTAAAAACATGTCTCACAAGAGTCATTTGCTTGAGAATCAGACTGCTCTGCTTGTGCTGTGTGGTTCTGATTCATTTGGACTCGCTTGAAGGAATATGTGGTTCAGGAACTGATTCAATCACACTATTTGACTGTTTTAGATTCACGAAAGATGACTGAAGCATCATTAGCTTGCAAAACAGGCTCCCTTGCTTGTGCTTAGTGTATCATTTAGTAAAAAGAACTAGCTCAAAAGAGTCATCCGCTCAGGAATCAGTTGAATCAGTTCAGACTTGACTACACTGGATGTGCAGCATATTTTTGAATCACTAAAATGCATCTAAGAAACAGACTACTCTGGTTGAACTCTAGGGTTTTAATTCACTTGGACCAACTCAAGAGTCATTAAAGGAATTGGATGCGTTTCTGATTGACTAAAAAGAACCTACTCAAAAGAGTCACTGATTCAGAAATCTGCTGCATCAGTCTGGTCAAGCTGTACATTTCCGATTCACTAAAAAGAATCAATTTACAAGGAACAGACTCAAAAGAGTCATTTGCTTAAGAATCAGACTGCTCTGCTTGTGCTGTGTGGTTTTGATTCACTTGGACTCGCTTAAAGGAATATGTGGTTCAGGAACTGGTTCAATCACACTAGTTGAGTATGTTTTAAATTCACAGAGATGACTCACGAGTTATTAGTCTCCCTTGCTTGTGCTTTGTGTATCATTTAGTAAAAAGAGCTAGATTAAAAGAATCATTCGTTCAGAAATTGGTTGGATCAGGCCAATCATACTGTGTGTTTTCGATAAAAAGAATCATTTGCTCAAGAATCAGACCACTCTGGTTATTCAAAAGAGTTGTTCATTCAGGAATCAGTTGTGCTGTTTATTTTGGATAGAGTCCTCTATTGAGGAATCGATTTAATCAGACCAATCGGATCAGTGTTTTTTTGATTCAAGGTACCAAAATGGCTTTAAAGAATCATTTGCTCAAGAACGTGCAGTAAATTTACGAATCACTAAAATGTCTCTCAAAAGAGCCATTTACTTAATCCGACTACTCTGGTTGTGCAGTGTGGTTTTGATTCACTAGAACTGACTCAAAAGCATCAGTAAAAGAATCAAATGAATCATACCAATTGTTTGTACTTTAAGTTCTCAATTCACTAAAAAGAACCTACTCAAAAGAGTCATTTGTTCAGGAAACAGTCCGATCACACTAGTCAAGCTGAATATTTTTGCTTCACAATAAATAATTGGCTCTGAAAAGTAATTTACTCGAGAATCAGACCACTCTGGTTACGCTGCATGTTTCTGATTCAGCTCAAAAGAGTTGTTCATTCAGGAATCAGTTGCGCTGCATATTTTTGATTCACTGTAGACTACACTGCAGTGCTATATTTTATATTCAACATCATTCTCCACTTAACACAATGACTGCTTTTGCTGTTGAAAACGGGATTTTATTTTACTGTTCTGAAGTCAACCGCTCGCAGCTGATTGGTCCGTCTTCAATGAACATGTTTTGACACTTCCAGTAGGAAGCAGCCTCAAGCTGTTGTGTCGTGATTGGTTGTGTCATCGCACGCCTCCGGTTTACTCAGGCTGGAAACCGACCTCTCACACATAACCCTACTGAATTCATCATACATGGGCCACATTATGTCCTAAATGATCAATAGAAGCTCCGCTCTCATATGGCTAATCGCATTAGTGCGTTTCTCTGGGTGTGAGAGAGGCTGGCGTTTAGCGCCTACGCGAGCCTGTGGTGAAGACGTTTAATACTATTACTCCGGCGCCAGGCCCTCTGACTGAGGAGAAACAGGCGAAAATGAGAGAAGGGAGCGAGCCGAACCGCTGAGGAGAACGAGGATTATTTCTCTAATGGCCAACGTCCACATCTCCCCTTATTTGTGTGCACAGAGACCCTTATTCTCTCTCCGTCGTGGCATGCTCACACAAAAAATTGATGAAAACGTTCGCAACCGATGGCACTTGTGGCCAAGAAACAAACAGTGCTTTTGGCTCCACTGCGGTCTCCAGACGCTTGACTACAAAGTCGTTTGAACCGACTAGTTTTATACTGATGAGTTTTGGCAGACTCCTAATCAACTACTGAGGGCTGTATTATTGAGCAGGGTTTCAGAGGAATCGCTCGGGGAAATGAAGCTCTTACCTATGGTGCAGTTGGCTGTAATTTTCCTTCGTTTGGGGTTGTGTCGCAGCAACTCCAGCTCTCGCTTCGTAGGCTCCCACATCGAATATTTCTCTCCAATACCTGATGTTTTAGAGAAGTATTGCACTACATTTCATATAAAGCAACAAAATATATATTTTTTTTAAAGATGCATTGAATTGATACAAAGCAACAGTAAATAATAATTTTTTTAAAATATAAAATATATATAAAATATTAAATATAAAAAATGATATTTATATATATATAGATATATATATAGATATAAATAAATAAAAAAATTTATATATATAAATAAAATAATTTATTTAAATTTAATACACATATTGTGAAAAACAAAATTATATTTATATATATATATATATATATATACACACATTAAAAAAAAAAAAAAAAAATATATATATATATATATATACACATACACACACACACAATATAATATATTATATTTTTAATATAAAAATAATTAAATA
>JAUCMS010000059.1:1237851-1250308 GCA_032357445.1 Enteromius radiatus
CCGACGTCACATACGGGGCACGAGGCTACATTGCGAATGTCATGAACCGTCGAACCGTTCGATACATGCATGCACCGTATCGAGACATGTGAACCGAACGGTTCGGTTTTTTTTCATGAACCGTGCCAGCCCTAGTGGCACGGTTCATTTAAACAAAAAAAAAAAAAATAATAAGGTAAATATTTACAAGTTTTCCTAATTTCAATTTTTATTTTATTTCTTATGGTGACTGTGGCTTTTGATAAAATCAGTGTAATTATTAACGCTGATAGCGAATATGTATAATTACCTAACTTTGGGCTGATTTCTTTGCTAAAACAACTGATGGGTAAAACCAGATCTACATGTCCTCTTTTCATTTGGGTGTACATCACAATAAGAAAAGATAGGTCAGTGTTTCCGTTTTATCACAACTTTGACACTATTGTAAAGTGTTGCACGTTCATCTATTTTTTTATGACAGTGGTCATGCATGATGGTTTTAAACACTATTTAGATTAGACAAGCAGAAAAGAGAGAAGTTGCAAAAGAAAACGAGGCGGGGTTGCATGATGCGCACACACACACACACACACACACACGCGCATCAGATGAATAAACCAAAAGCATAGCAGGCCTTCAGGTAACCATGGGAACCAGCGCAGGAAAAAGAGGAAAGAACACCGAGATCAAGCCTGACAAGTGTGAGCCGACAAAACAGAGATGACGAAAAAACAAAACACCATCTTAACAAACCTGAAAAACAGAGATGCACAAAAGCAAGCCGGCTCATTCAGACTTAATTACCCTCCCGTTCGTCTTCGGAGAATAATCACAGTTTTCCTCCTAGGGAGCGGCGCTCATTCACAGATATCCCTTGTACGCAGGCTAACCTAATTAAATGTTCAATCAAGCTCTGAGGGGAACTCGACACACACGAGCGATGCCTCGGTGTCGCCTGGGAACCCAGAGAAACCAGAGCTATCGCTGATACTGCAGGAGTGTTAGGACGCCTGCGGCACGAGAAACCATAAACCATCACCTGGAGCCAAACAAACCACACTGGATCGGCAGCAAGGGACTTAATGTGTTCATCAGGAGACATAAGAGATGCTTAAACAGGCGACAGAGTCCAACAGCCGCTCGCTATGAGTCAGCACGACCAATTCAAGCCGCTCAGGCCATCTGTGATCGATGCATTACTGAAAGAGACGGCCTTTCCAAAGTAATATCCATGTCTGTTGCCACGGTCGACTGTTTTTATCATTGAAATCTGATTTCTGACATGTTGTGTGTTTTGTACTGTCTATTAATTGCAGAAGTTGCTGCATTGAATCATTGTTCATTTGCATAAAGATCCATTTTTCTCAATTCTGTTGCATTTCTAAAGAGGTCCTTCTGCTGCTGATGTGAATGGAGATCACCTTTTCATGCTACACACTAATTATCAATTGTGTTTACCAATTATTATGGAATTTTTTCAGGATTCTTTGATGAATAGAAAGGTCCAAAGCTCAGCTTTCAGATTTATCTGAAATAGAAACCTTTTGTAATATTATAAATGTCTTTAAATAAATATAATGCATCCTTGCTAAATGAAAGTAATAATTTCTATAATTACCAAGCCCCCAAAAAAAAAAAAAAAAAAATTATATATATATATATATATATATATAAATAATATAAATAAATATATATTTTCTTTTCTTTTATATTAAAAAAACCTTAAGGGAAAAAAATATATAATAAAATGAAAATTAAATAAAATATATTCTATATTTTTATTATATAAAATATAATAAAATATTTTTAATATTTAATATGAGTACTCAACTAATTTCCAAAAGATCATGTGACACTGAAGACTGGAGTAATAAAGCTAAAAGTTAAGACCCAATTTCAGCTTTTATATATATATATATACACAAACTACTATATATATATACATATGTTTGAATGCGCTGAATTTTGGATTAAATAAATGCAGGCTTGGTGAACAGAAAAAAATGATTAAAAATCATAAACTGATATTGTTGGAGATAGTTAACACTGATATTTATATTATTTAATACCAGTACAGTCATTGATTTACATTACAAGCATCAGAATTTTATGTAAACATCAGCATCTATTTTTCCAGACAGGACCTCTGTTATGAGCGGTCTGTCAGAGTACATGAGCTACAAAAGCCTGGTATATCAAATATGATACTCAAAAATAAAAACAATAATCATCATGCATATTACTAGCAATATCTCCAGATGAACACTTACGGCAGCCTGGCTTCTCCATCAATCATTATGAGTCTTAAATCTGATCATCAGACTTTTGAGGAATGTTTATTTGCAATATTTAAAATAAATAAATAAAAGTTTAGGGCTCAGTCAAACAGAACGCTCAGATTCGGACTGAATTCGTTCTAAACGACTGATAATTTGTGCACATAAATGTGCAAACATTAACAAGTTGGCGATTTCCATTCACATAAGCAGCAACACCTCTTCACGAATGCAACAGAACTGAGAAAAATGGATCTTTATGCAAATAAGCAAGTATTTAATGCAACGACTAAAGACTGGAGGCCTACTAGTGAACAAAAAAAAAAAGTAGTTATCTACTTTACTTTTAATGCTTTACTTTTTTAATTTTATTATCATAATCAAAAACACACTGGTTTGTAGATTTGTATATAATCTATATATTATATATAGATAGATATACAGATATAGATAGTACATTTTCTAACTAATCAAAATGTAACTTCTGATTAGTAATATGCATAGCTAAGAGCTTCATTTAAACCACTTTAAGGTGATTTTATCAGTATTTACATTTTTTGCTCCCTCAGATTCCAGATTTTCAAATAATAGTATCTCATCATCATAAAAAACCATGCATTAATGGAAAGATTATTTATTCATCTTTCAGATGGCGTTTAAATCCTAATTGTAAAGATTTGGCCCTATGTTTTATGTTATGCAAACAAAAACTTTTATTTTGGATGGGGTTAATCTCGACTCTGTTGCCTGAAAGAGGAAATCCCAAAGGATGGCAGACAGAGACGGCAGCTCCACATCTCGAGGTAGAAAGTAATTAAATTCATCACGTGGAGCTCAGATTTTGGGTTTTTCCAAATGAGCTGTATGAAACAGGTGGGCGACGAACTCCAAGGCACCGCTGGAAACAAACGCCGCGAGTCACAGGTTCACACAGAGTCAGGGACTATTATCCCCTTGCACACTATAATTACCCACATTCCCATCTGTTTGCGCTTCTTATTTGTTTGTTGTCGGAGGGTGGCACCCTTCCTCATTAAAACAGAGGGGATAATTACATGCCAGCGATGCATTAAGGAGCTGGGAGAAATCAAGACCCCTTCCAAACATCCAGGGCCGGATATGTGCTGCTTTTTGCTCCAGAAGACGATCAAGCTTTTGGAACGGACATGACACTGGGTTTTGGAGAGCCCTGGGATTTCGATGCAGAAACCACGTACATAAATGCAGAATCCAGTCATAAAAAAATAGAATTTAAAGTGTAACATTTCTTTCATGTTTTAATTTGAACAGAAAACCTCTGTTGTGCAGTACTTTGTTTCCCAAAATATAAAGGGAATTGTATTATTTTAAAAACATTTTAAAACCGTTTAATTGCCACTGAATTAAACAGATCTAATTCCACGTGTTAAAAAAAAAAATTACAGGCCTGAATTATTTTAGCACATGTTTTACATTTATTATTGTAACAAATTAAGTTGTTAAAGTATTACGAATTTCATTGATTAGACATGCTTTTTGCTTATTAAAATTTCATTAACCCATTAAAATAGAAACCAGACAAATTAAGACTTAAATAAATTATCTGAAAAAATAAATGAATGATGAAATAACAATTATTTTTATTCATGATGAGAGCTGTCAAATGATTAAATCATGATTAATAACATCCACAACGTGTGTACTGTCTATATATATTTACTGTGCTCATAAATGTGTATATAAAAAAAAATATAAACACGTGCAAGCATGTATGTGTGTACATGTATATATATATATAATATAAAATTTTTATATATTTATATTATTACATACATACATATATTTATATTATATATATAATATAATATTAAAATTTAAATGTGAACTAAATGTAATATATGAAAAAATTTCACATTTAAATATTAATATATCATTTAAATGATACGCAATATATCATCATTACATAGTATATAAAAAATATTTTTATTACACACATATATATACACACGCATACACACATTTAATATTATATTATATATAAATAAATGTATGCATGTATGTATGTAATAATATAAATATATACATAAATTTAATATTATATTATACTATATATTATTAAAATTTATTTTAAACCTAGCTTTGCTGCAAGTAGAGCTGCACTACTTAATTAAATCAGAATATCTCTCTGTTCAGTATTCAATGTGCGTCTCAAAGCCTTCCTGCAAGCTGTCCTTTATTTATCAGCTCTATCTGAGCTTTAACTGTGGCGACTGTGTTCTGCGCTCATGCGCTCCATTTTCTGCTAATGACGTCTGTCCGTGTGGGAGCGAGTCTTACCTCAGAGATGCGTATGAGTAAGTCTCTGCGTGCATCTTACCTAGGTTGTGTCTCTTGTTTTTGGCGTGATCGTGGATGTGTTTCTTGCTGAAGCAGCCGAAGAACACACAATGGAGACAGGAGTGAAGCCGGTTTAAATGAGCTCCACACATGTGACATATACATGACTTCGCCTGGGAAGAAAAGACAGAGAAAGACAGGCATTTAGTTATAGATGATATTCTAACTAGTTGGTAGATTGTCTGAAGGACTAGTTAATTAGCAGCAGTAAAAGCCCATCCATTTTCTCAATGAAGAAACCTCCCCAAACACTATCATTAGACAGACAAGGAACACAACTACGGCTCTTCAAAAGAGCAAATAGGTGAATAACTACAACAATTATAGCACAAACCCATCAGTATCCTATTGCTGAAAGTTGAGCTTTGATAGCTGTAGTAAATGATGGCTAATTTTAAACATCTTCATATTTTGCTTGTTGCACTTTACATTTCTTTCCCATTTTAACTGAAATTAAACCATGCACGATTATCAAGATCTCACTAAACTAATTGAAATGTAACAATTCTTATATTATTATTAAATATTAATAACACCACAAACACGGAAAATAGTCATATTCTTTTAATTAAACAAGTGTAAATTATATATATATATAACTTATTTAAAAAAAAAAACAACAACTTAATTTCTCATGTTATTTGTGTAAGATTTTTATAGTTTTTTTTGTCACATCATAAGACATTTATCAACTACCCGTATACATAATAAATTAACACAGCACACACACATTATGAAAACAACTTATTTTAGATGTGATTAATCACTAAAATATACTTCGATATTTAAGTATGTACTTACTAATATTACATTTTATTATTTAAAATTTCATAAAATATTACATATTAATGTTAACCTCAATTTTCAAATAACCTCTCAGCATTTTCACTAAAAAAAGATCAGAAGCTGCAACATTACATACAGTATATTTTACACCATTAATGCATGTACATTATTCATAGTGCATATATATATATAAATATGCATGCATAGATTATTCATTTATAATTAACACTAAAATCAAGTCCCATACATTATTTTTTTCCAATTCAAGAAGCAGTTTCACTAGAATATGCATCACAGCAGTCGATTGCAATTTCTGTTTCATGCCACCTTTAAATATTAATGCAAAAAAATGTAATGCTGAAGCAAAAAAAAAAAAACCCTGATTTTAACTTCGCAACCTCCTGAAGACTACCCACCAACAGCATGATGTCAAGCTTCAGTACTGTAGAGCTGCTTTTAGATCCGGTCTTTAACAGCCCGCTCTGCTTTTACCTCCAGACTAGCTATTTTTGTGTAGACCCCATTTTCAGCTTCGCATCTCGCCCTTCCACGATTCCCCAATGACACGCCACCCAGCAGACAACTGAGAATAAGCATCATCCAACCGCGCTAAACGACAGGTGAGATGCCGACACAGACAGATCTGGAGCGCCGGCTTTCACCACAATCGCTTTAAAGAAAAGCCACCGCTCCCTGAAGCCGGCCTGAACGCTGGGCGCTAATACAACCAAAACACCTCAACGCTTAATGCACTGGAGCGGAAAGCAAGCGGATGTGACGGAGAGAGAAAGAGAAGTAAAAGGGGTGAATTCGGCAAACATGCAATAGTGTAAAAACACACACCTTTATGGGGTTGCTGGAGAATGACGGGGCAAGCTGCAATAAAGGCTTAGCCATTAATTATTAGAGCAATATGATATTTCAAAGTTGTGCTCATGTTATGATAGGGAAGCACAATGAAACGCTTCATATGATGGCCGAGCATCTCGACCCAGATCCACAGCTTCACCACGCCCAGACACTAAAACACCGCTGTGCTAAACACTGCGCTAGTACGCAAATGATCAGAGCTGACAAAATGTGCATTATAGCACGGGGAATATAGTGCACTGAACAAATAACATTCAATTGCATTAAAAAGAATCGCTTTTATTAAACCTGCAACATGTACAAGTGCGTAATGCATGCAGTTTCACATGCTATTTTTAAAGTGAGCAGTAAACAGTACAAAAGGCTCTACAGAGCATTTCATTTGCATTTATGAGTATATATATATATATGTGTGTGTGTGAAAAGAATACAAACCTTTGGAAGCAGCAGTGATATTCTACATCAGATAATCTTTTATAAAATATTATTTTCTGGTATTAGAAGCTTAGAACATCATTATATTTTGGACAGTGTTTTGTCTTCACTTTGTAGACTGTATGAGAACAGATCTATTCGTGTTTTGGTTTTTTGTAAATGCACAAATTGAATAGAACTAGTACTAAGAGGCTCCACTAATAAAATATGCTAAATACATTTAATTCATGCTAATTCTATTTTAAATGTATTAGCTTATTTACAAACATGTTGCTTGAGACTTAACTGATTTCATAATTATAATTAAGCTGCTACAGGAAGACAGCTGAGAGAGACGGCAGCTTTGCCATGAGTGGGCGTGGTTTCAGTGCCACAAGTGGACACGCCCCCAGCATCTGAGAGCAGAGAGGACTGATTTTGACACCTTATTTTATTTACTTTGCATTTTTAATCAGTCAAATTTGGCTGGGTGGTTAATATATTTTTGTGTGGTGTGAGCACACATTTAATTTGGACTTTACACTGACTTTAACACCAACGTCATGTAAATAATAGACCATAACATGTGAAGTTTTCCATTTTTAGTTGAAAATGGTGTTTTGGGAACGCCCCCTTAATCATTAAACTCCGCCCCCACAAGATCACCTTCATCTGCATACACTGTTGAGAGCCACGCCCACATCCCCACATCCAATCAACAACCAATGCATACAATCAAGCCCCGCCCCACATTCTCAGTAATCCATTACACTGGAATAAAAGTCTCAATGCAGAATATCTGTAAGAGGGCCTATATAAACACTCATACACTAATGCAGTAAATTCATCTCTGACTCTCCACACCTCCTGATCACGCTCTACACACGTCATTTCTTCTTTATATCTACAGCGCTCCCCTTTTATCCTCGGATGTCTCCTACTCTCTTTCTCATCCTACAGTCCTACTTCCTACACAGAGAGCACCAGCAGATCCTCTTTGCTCTCTCCTGCTGGTGTTAATGCTGTAATGTTGAATGAGATGGTGCATTGATCAGGACCTCATCTGAGACAGGGTGTGGGGCTGAAAAACAAGGCAAGAAGGATCAGCTTCCTCCTACAAGATCCACTGCAGGCTCCACATTCATGAACGCACACACACGGTCTATTTTTGCAGCTTGCTGGCATACATTTGTAACAGAAAACCCTTAAAATGGCAACGAGGCACCAAATGCCTGCAGTCAAATGCAAGGGGCAAAATGTATATGATGTATAAAATAACCTGGAACATTAATGAACAAAAATAAGAAAATATGAGTCATAAATAAAATTAAATAATGCAAATTATACTAAAATAGGAATAAAAGAAAAATAAACTAATATAGAAGAGATGAAAACAACATAATTTTGTTAATAAATAATAAATAGGACAGATAAAGATGAAAAATTTAAAGAAAAATACAACAGGAAGGATAAATTAAAATAAAATACAAAAATAAAAATAAAATAGGGATACATGAATAAATCTAAAATATATATATAATAATAATTAAAATAAAATACAAAAATAGGAATAAACATTAATTCAAAATAAATTAAGGCAGAATTTTTTTTATATAACAGCAGGTATAAAAAAATGTGTGTGTGTATATGATATATATGTGTGTGTATATGACAAGGATAAATAAATTAGATAAATACATAAAAATAATAATAATAATTTAAATAGTACTGCTGAGATGCTCTTTCTTAAACCAACTAGTTGGTGAATCAACTAACTTTGATGCAGGGCTAGATAAAATAATTTATTTTCTAATCTTCATTTGAATAAACCAGGCAACAAATGATAAAATCCCAATATCAATCTCTTATAGTCGGCCTGTTTTGTGGCTGTATTTGTTCAACACTGCCAGCCTCAATCAACTGCGTAGTCTGTGCCAGTTATTAAACATCGACATTAATGTTTTAAAAGAAACATACAACACAACCAGTGTAGTCTGATTCAAAAACGAGCTTTTTAGTGAATCGGAATCAAATCAAAGTGGAACTGGATTCCAGAGCTGGGTTTGGGGCGGATGACATCATCAGCGGATACAGAGAAAGGCTCCTCTGTTATCCAGGAAACCAGACTGTGATGCTGACTCAATAAAACAGGCATCAAAAGGGAGCGAGAGTCCCGCTCCCGTCGCTCTGATTGGACGGATCCAGTGTGACCGGAAACAAAAGCAGCAGTGTCATCCTGTGCGCGACTCGCAGATGAATCAACAAGCACTGAGGAGATTTATCATCGGCGGTCTAAGCAGACCTGCGTCAGACATGGATCAGGACACTCAATCACGCTTTATTTCACTGGGTCTGTAAGTCACCGCATGTTTTAAGCAAACATCTCTCTCTGATAAAAGGTCAAAAGGCTTTTTCCATTCAATAGAGGTGCACCACAACTTTGTCAATTAAATATTTTAAATAAATCACTAATAATAAATAAATTAACAAATAAATAGTGAACCACAATGCTAAAGCTAAAGATTTCTCCAAACAAAAATAAATAAATAAATAAATACAATTGTGAATAAATAAGTTATAATATGTGGCAATTGTGCATATATTGTGCAATATATGAGTTTTCATAATTGAGGTGTTTAATGCAAGACTAAAACTAATAAATAACTAAAACATTAATTACAAAAAAAAATATATATATATATATATATATATATATATATATATATATTTTTTTTTTTTTTTTTACAGGTTTAGTAATTGATGTTTTAGCCATTTTTATTAGTTTGTCTTTACTGCAACAAACTGGATGCAGTGTGTGTAATAAATTATATTATATTATATTATATATATATATATATATATATATATATATATATAAAAAACACACACTGCGTATATATATATTTATTTTTTAATATTTTATTTCAGTTTATTTTATTTCAAGTAATGAAAATGATGGTTTTAGTTTTCTTTCAATTTTTTTAAAAATAATTAATAAAATTTAAATCAGACCTTGTTTAAGGTAACAATGCACGTACTATATATTGTATGATATAATAATAATTAGTCACTGAAACAATTAAACATCACTGTATTTTAAATTAGACTTTGCTTGGATTAACTTTACAAGCATTTAAAATATTACAATATTTTTAACACATATACATTAGGTTTTTGGTCTAGGAATGACAGCTACATGATGCTCCAGCGATCGGCCTTCACTATATAAACCAGATTCCACTGGCCAATCACATCGCCTCTTGCCGTTTCTGCGGTAACCGAGCATCCAATCACAGGCTCGCTGCTGTGTTTCCAAAATCAGAAGTGTAGTAGGAGGCATGTGGGTGATGAGGAGAATCAAGGGAGGCAAGAGACATGAAAGACGAGAAACAAAAAGGAGACACAGAGAGGGAAGGCGCTGATGATAAAGGATGGATGACAGTTCAAACACATGCAGATGAGGGATGTGAACGCCTCTAAGCTGCCTGGACTGCGATAAACCTGCTAGAGGCTAAATAAATGAGATCAGCTGAGAGAAAGAGAGCGAGCGCACAGGGAGTGTAAGACTGATACTAAAAAGCCGGAGGCAGCACCACAACGCAATTAAACGAGAGGGCCTGTCAATTACCCAGAGTCCTCTTCTGCTGAAGGACTGCTTCTGAATGGGAAGGACGTTCACAGACACGGAGCGTCATTACACTTAATCCCACAGACCAGCCCTCCTCTGCAATTAAACACTCATCAAGAGGCTTACAGACAAACTCTAGCTGCTCAAGATACTCAGTTACTTAAAAATCCATAAATAATGATGAATACAGATATACAGAAATTCACATTTATAAAAAATAAATAAATAAAAACATTGCTGGTTAGTAATTAATTACATGTAAAAACAAATTTTTTTTTTAATTAGATATACTTTATACAGGCTATTATAATATAAATGTGTGTTAGATTACATAAAAATAATACATTAATTATAAATATAAATTAATTAAAAATGCTGAATCACTCAGAAATAAAAATTTAAAAAAATAAATAAAGCGCGCACACACACACACACACACACACACAAAATCCTCCATTATAGAGGATATTTTTCTTAATATTGCTGGTTAGTGGCGGATTATGAAAACCTGTTTCCACTACTGTAAAAAATAAATAAATAAATAAATAAAAATTCTGACTAGCTCATTGTGATGTCTTTATGAGAACAGCGTCTTTCTTTTCCCTGCTCAAAATTTACTTTATAACTTGCTATTGCGACTTTATATCTCACAATTCTGAGAAAAAAAAAAAAAAGAATTCTCTCAGAATGGTGAGATAAAAAGGTCGCAATGACCTTTTTTAAAAAAAATTGGATTACATCAGATAAAAAAAAGCACAGTTATAATTAGATTACATTAAACTTTAAATTGCTCATAATCAAATTATAGTTATTTTTTTTTTAGAATTACATGATTATTTTTTTCCCACACACAAAAGGCCCAATTTCTTTTTTACCTCTCTTGAAACATTTCTATTTTATTTTCATTTAATTTGACCGTTTTATGACTTGACTATTTGCTTTTCATCAACCCACAAACCCCTTCAGTTCTTATTAAACTCATTTTGGGAAACCCTGTAGTAAAGCAAGGTTTAATGCACTTCAGGACGTTGTTAAAGAATCAAATAGATTTTCTCTCAGAAGCAATCTTGGGGCTAGTTTACATCTGGACACTTCATGAGTTTTCTCTGATCGGATATCAATCTGATTTTTTTAAAGCTGCTCCATTTACACCGATATGGGCTGCATTTTACCTAAATAATCAAAAAGTAGTCAGAATACATTACTGAACGTGTGCAAGCCAAAAGATTTGTCCTACATTCGGTAACTGATTACAAGTGACAAGTAATCCATCCAGCACCGTATACATGCTTTAACGTTTCGAAAGAAAAAGCTATCTTTCTGAGAGTTTGTAGTCTCTACCTCTTGTTTATTAGTCTAGCAATGTTCTGCAGTTTGTGGTATAGCCTTGAATGTAATCTTTACTGCCTGTAGAACAAAGACGCCCTCCTCCACCGCACACTAAAACCCCAGAACAAAACATCTTGGGATAAAAATGATCAAACGATCTTGATTCGTATTCAAGGCTCAAAAGCGGTGTTTAAGCATTTGTAAGGCTATGAATTATGAGCCGGTAAAAGCGTAGCGGAGCACGAGTCCTTTATCTTCCTCCTAGAGTCACATTGTCTTCCTGATTTAAAACATCCTCCATGTCTTGAGGAGCAGCTCTGAGGCCTGCTGCTGTTGAGCGCTTCAGACTCATAAGGGAGAAATGTGTATATTAAATGCAGGCGCGTATTAATATGACTGACCGTGGTCCAATTCATTATTGATGGCGAGCTGGAAGCCTGTATAGCTGCAGAATGGATGTGGAACAGCGGCCCTATAAAAACTGTTTTTAATGCTAAATGAAGACCATACGGGTAATTGGACAAGCGGCGGTGCAGGCCGGTGTTAATCAATGCCGCGGCTTAGATGAACTTTGGTAGTGCTATTTCTCAAAAATGGCCATATTTTAACACTGATGTGTTGTTGGCAAACTAAGTATGAAATGCTCATTAGTTAAATGTAATGGACAGAAATGAATTAATTCGTCACTGTGTAGTGTCAGAGTAAGTTGAAAAGTAAACTACTTGTATTTTTTTAAATAACATTTCAGGTGCAATACTTTACTTTTTTAAAACTATTTTAAAACTACTGAAATTTT